>JASCZW010002542.1:0-50558 GCA_034211315.2 Aedes japonicus
TTGATAATCGAAATTGAAAGGTTTCGGATTGCCTAATAATTCACTTATGACTGATTGCAGCGAAATTTCAAATATTTGTACTCTGTTTTTATAATCGACATAAACATGTCATTAAAGACTATTAATCGCAATATTTAATCACATTGCTGAACAATAATTCAGGATTGACAATAAGAAGTTCGACACAAAATTTCATTAGTTTTAATCATCGTTAATGGCTTCTTCAAATTTTCAAAGACAAAAGCTACTGATGTAAGCCTCCACTTTCATGGGATAGGTGTGTACTTCCTCGAAATGATCGTGGATTGACAAAGGAAGCCAATAACGAGAATTTCCATGGGAAGAAATACGCATTGTTTACGTTTGTCAAAGAAATTCACGAAAACAGTTTGTCTACTTATAAACTGAATGTGCGGCATATTGACTACTTATGAACCTTCTTGAATGTCAGATGGAAGCTATGAATCCAGCGGGCTAATACGTACCGCACATTTGAGTTTGGATGTCCTGGTGAAGTGTGAGAAGGGTTCAGGTCTCACCATCGGTGGATTAATGCGGGTTTTTTTATTGACGTTTCGACTCATCACTTCCTGAAAAATCTATTTATTGAATATAAGATGATACCATTTTAATTGGATTTATGAAACAACTAATCACGAGCGTTAAGATACTCCGTAATGCAGCATTCAACTCAATAAGGATATCTTCGGCTTAGGCAGAACCGATGAAAACATTTGAAGATGCGTTAAAACTACTTGGGACCTCGACTTTGGCCAGTAGTGAATGGTTGTTAGTAAAATTTTCAGCCAAAAATGGTGGCTCGTCGTAGCAAACAAAAGGTGCTTAAGGATCAGTTTTCTTTAGCCATGCAGCCTGCGCCAGTTTCCATGTTATAATTGACTTCCAGTAAAGTTGTATACAATCTTATACTCATTGGCCGGCAATGGTATTATGGAAGAAATCTGTTTACAATAATCCTCAAGTGACCACAGCATGTAGGATAGCAATAGCTCCATCAGATCCAGCAACTCATTTCAAAATGTTTGGAGAGTCACGCCCATTCCGAGGTCACTGTCACATACAATAAGCCCCGCATGTAAACATTACCGATACCATTTGGATAAGGGCACAGCAATTCACTTGCAGTTTTGCAAATGTTAAATTTCCAAACCAGGCACGTATTTACTGTTAGTTAGAAATAAAGTTATTATTATACAGTTATCATCAGAAAGATCCGACCCATAGCCACATCCTCAACGACAAAGCGTAAAAACACTCTAGCATAATAATTTATGTCCGGATGCCACAATACTACCACTATCAAACAAAACTCTTCTTTCGGGTGCGGTGCGAAGCACAAAAAACAAAAACAAAACGGGGAAATACTACCGGCACTCACACATTTCGGGAGGGAATCGATTGAATTCACTACGGCTTATACAAAGCACGCAAAGATGTGTATCATTTTACTGGTAGTTAAAAATAAATTACGAATTATTGTTCGATTTTTTTAGCGAAAACGACGCAGCAAAAACAAGACACGCCAGTTTCAAAGAACGGCTTGCTGCGATTCTCTCGCTAAAATTGACTTTCATTAGAGTTAATACAAAATTCCGAACTCAAACGTAATTGTCTGTCTACAAAGTGGGAGCTGATTCGGAAACATGTAGACTTGTTACAGAATGTTGTTAATTCGCACGCCGCGAGTGGTTGGCGCGCAAAACTGGCGAACATAAACGTAAGACTTGAAGTTGCACGTTTTTTGGTCAACATTTGCACGTTAATTTTAAATTACGCATATTAAAACCGAACTTGTCAGATAGTGTTGAAACATTACGTGTTGCCAGCAATAATTTTTTTCGCCGATATATTCAGTGGTAGATACAATGACTGTAAAACAGTGACATTATTTTGATTGTCAGGAGAATGGCCAAAATAGATTAATAGATTCTGTTCTGAAAAGGATGAATTGTTTCTTAAAAATGGGAGGCCTAAGTAGCAACAATCAATAGGAAACTGGCAATCCCATTGGTCCCAAGTAAAATATTGCACCTTGTAATACTTTCGTGCGCATTTCGGTACTAGAATCTTTCGTTTTTGTGATGATTCGCTGTGTTATTTTGACAGAATATTTGAGGGGTTGCGATCGAATAATTTTAGGTTCTTCGAAGTTCAACAGTCGAGTGTTATCTCGTATCATAAGCCTTTTTCATATCATTTTGAGTTTATTATTAAATTACTTCAATTATATTTCGATTCGCTTCCATTCTGCACACAAAATTAAGTCGTTTGTTGAATTATGGAACCTGAAATTATTATTTTTTGAACTCTTCAGCTCATGTTTGACTTCACTGTTTTAAACAGTGTAAATAAATAGTTTTTTAGTTACACTTTGGAATAATAATAACCGATAGATTGTACGCCAAAGCAACTGTGCAGCAACTGTGAATGAAGCTTATTTATTCGATGCCCTTCTTAGTTTTTAATACTCTTTGTTGTTAACTAATTCATGATGTGTATGACACCAAAGCGTCAAGATATAACGAAAATTTTTGAAGAAATAAGGAGAGGTTTTTATAGTTAACATCTTGTCATAAAATATAAGTTTATATATTTATTCATTTATTTTTATTTTTTATTATTTTTTGGATGAATAAAATAATAAAAATGTGTACTCTAATGACAATTAGGTAAAAATAAATTACATACAAAAAATTAACTCAAAATTTGGTCAAACAGTAATGTGTGTGAGTCGATCAAAGTTTTTATTGATAAGGTAATTTATTTTTCTTTTTCAAGTTCAGTTAATACCGAATACAGGAGAAATTTTCAGCACGTTCCTCGAAGGAGATGGAGATACATTGCATGTTTTTCGGCCAATGGAAGAGATCCAAGCATATGGATTCATTAAAGGACATCCTGTTGGTCCGGTACCAGTCAATCACTTACAGTTCCTGCTGAAGAAATTCTTCTTTCTGCAATAACGTAAAACAGCTGCAGCTCGTCCACGTAGGATAATTTTAGGAATCTAAGGAGCAAGATCACGTCGTTCATATATAACAGGAAAAGGAATGGACCAAGGCTGCCTTGAGGAACGCCGAATGTTACTGGGAAGCTAGGCAATCTTCACACATATATGTAGCTTTATCAGCTAGGTATGAGCGGAGCCAGTTCAAGAATTGATCGTGAACCCCCATTTTATAGCTGAAAATTCGTTTTTATTTACATAAAAACTCCCAGTCTACCTAAGAACTGTGTAGAAAAAATAAAAAAATCAAAAGTTAGTTCATTAAATATCTTTGTTTGCTAATTCAAGCAAACCGATTAATATTAATGTCGGTTTACACGTTCAACTGTGCACACCTGTGCATTGTAGAACCAGTCATCGGCACTGGCATATTAGTTGCGACATCTTTATCAACCAATTCAATGCCACCATCTGTAACAGTATACTTTTGGGAAAAATCACTCTTCCAGCTCGGCCGGGATGGATATCAAATGGCAGAAACAAAGCTTACCACACGTCAGTGCTTCTGCTGCTTCTGGTTATGGAAACCAGCCGGTGTAGGAGGAGGTAGTTTCGTAACTGCCTCAGCACTACCCTGTAGCTCGATTTAGCGTATTTAGCATCAAATAAGCGTTAATCCGTTTAAACAAATGATCCACATGTAGTATCACTTAGCCTTCCACCGCCACGGGCACTATAAACGAATGTGAAGAAGAACACACAGTGACCGTTTACCGTGCTATAGAACTGGTGTCCTGCTACCAGAGGTTAAACCGTTTTGCACCGTGAAATCGTGAAGAACGAGTACCTCCTCTCTAGACCGGTACCGAATAAAAGGTTTTGCGTATAACGTACTCGACAACAAGTTGACTAAACCGTGAAATGATTAGCGTCACTAATCCTCTTTTCATTTATATTTCTGGTCCTCTTTCCCTCTATGTGATGATGATGCAAATGATGATGCAACCTTCTGACAGGAACCGTTCGACTTGGATGAGTTATTACCGGCAATCGGAGAGTTCGGTCGCTACCAAAAACTGCTGCTGTGGCTGATATGCCTTCCGGCGTGCATTCCGTGTGGGTTTTGCGCCTTCAACCAATTGTTTATGACCGATGTGCCGGAAGAGTACTGGTGTAAGATTCCAGAGTTGCAGAACTTTAGCAGCGAAGAGCGGAAGCTGTATGGCATTCCAATGATTGAGGTGAGTGTTCGGGAGGTGCGTTGGGTAACATTTACAGGGTGAATCAGTAGTCGATTAAATCTAGCGAGAGACAAGATAACTCTCATTGTTATTCCAATTTGATTGCTACCTGATAGTTTTTAGTATTTATGAATGGAGCTTATAGTTCAGTGAGTCCGGGAGCATTGTCTTGCGTGTTGTGTGTAATGCGTCTGAGTAGTAGCGCGGTTTAGCTGGCTTTAAATGGAATCAAAAATTCTTAGAAACTATAATCATTTTGATGTAGTACTGCCAGCTTTGCCATTCAGGGCTGCTCCGGTATGAAACTGTGCAAAGCGTGAATAATTCTGTTGTAAAGTCCGATTCAAAGTAAATTTGGACGCATTCAAGTGATCATAACAAAAGAATTAAAAAACACACACTGGTTGACCCTTCAAACAAAAGGGTACTTACTTCAGCTTTCAAACAATATATAACAAGTTATTACATTTCACCGTTTCGAACGAAATGTCGCATTTTACTTGTGATCGATGCCATCATGATCTGCACAGTCGCTGGTGACACTGTACCGGCGAAATTATTACTTTAAACGCATTTGTTGTGCATTTGTCACTTCTTTTACCGCATCCTTGAAGTTTTCGCTTGACAATTACCCAATATTTTTCGATCGGTCTGAACTCAGGGCAATTCTGAGTAATAATTTCTTGGGCGACGAAATTGACATTGTTTGAGCACACCCTTCTAGCACCTCCCAGAGTAGTGAGAGCTGGCTGAGTGTCTTGTGTTGCTGAGGGAAAGGCAAAATCCGCTTTTTCAGACACTCTTCAATGTAAACCAGCGACGTCATTGTGTGAGATGTGATGAAAACCTTGGTTTTAAGGCCACAACTGCAGATTCCTTACCAAATCATTAGTTTTCGAGCAAACTTATCATCAAAACCAAATTTGTACCTGGAAGAGACATCCCCACGACCAGTTGACTCATAAAAAACAGAACCTTTGTTTTTGTTTAGCGATTGAAAAACTATTCAAGAATGTTTGTGTAACAGGTCAGATAGACATTCGGATTATTTCATACGATACAGGTAGAGTTTTATAGATGCACAATAAGTTTACAAACTGTCGACTTCAATTTAATTGGTTGTTAATAAAGATTTTTCTATAATAACTACAGATTCTTTTTATACTTTTTATACAAAGCAAAATCAAGAACTAGATCTCACATAGCTCTTCGTTGAAGAGGTTGTTTTTGATGTTATTTAATTTGGCTGAAATTTTCAGAGTTTGTTTGCCTATGTAAGAGAATATGTTATGGCCAAGTTTCAGTATGGTCAAGTGAAAACCTCTAATACTGCATTAACTCCAGTAAAACAGTAAAATTGAAAGATTGTGTTGCAATAAACTGGTAACTATACTCTAATAGCACTGCAAAACATTTGAAGTTACAGTAGAGCTACGTGATACATTAAAACTATGTCCCATTTAGAATATTGAATAATGAAATCCTTGCTGTACTCTTAGGAAAAAAATATTATTACAAATCATTTCTCTTCATTTCTAATGAAAATTCGCACTTTCTTCTTTATTCCTCCCATCAAACGTTGCACTTGGCACATTTGTTCTACATTCCCGAGCCGTTTTTCCACTTTTCTTAAGCTTCCGCTTCATTATTGCCCAAAATTTCTCGATGGGCGGAGCTGCGGGCAGTTGGGTGGATTTACGTTTATATCGATGAAATCTAGCTATCACGGTACCACTGGACGGCTTCCCGGCTATAGTGGCAACTTGCTATATCTGGCCAAAACTTAACAGTTTTTTTATTTGGCAAATTTGTCCATAAAAGCAACTTTAAACTTCACAGGAACATCTCCTTGTGCCGTCGCTATGTAGAATATTTGGCCAGGAAGCTGTCCGAAATCAATTTTGACGTAGGTTTCATCCTCGACGAGCAGGCATCCTTGGTACTTCGTCAAAACTTGCTGGTACAATTTCCGAGCTCGAGTTTTGGTGACGAAACTTTGAACGTTCTGTTTTGTTGCTTGCTGGCTCGATAAGAACGATATCCTGCTCGCAAACGAATCCTTCAAACGGTACCTGTGAGCAGCAGCGTATTTTTGTGCGATTTCATTATCTGATAGTCCAGGGTTTGCTCTGACGGTTCTCAACAACTTCTGGCTCAGCTTGCGGCTATATTCTGGACAGAACTTTAATGACGTTCTTCTCTTAGTTTTTTGCCAACAGATCTAGCTCAGGGATCCTCAGAAAAACGTAGATTTGTAGGCCTACAATATGACACATAATAAAATGTGTTGTTATAAGAATCAGTAAGCAAAAAATGTTTTCCATAACTTTAATAATTTTAGTCCACTTTATGCGAGCTGTAACCCCATTTTGATTCAACTTTCTGCATCTAGGGTAAATGAGATAAACAAAATAATAAACATGAAGTGAGGCAAGATGGTTCTTAAGAAATGTTATTATCAAAACTAGTCAAAGTCACAAAAACTGGAAAAATTCTTGACTGAATTGATAAATTATATTGAAATTAAGCATGATAACTATATCCTATGGACTGTATCAAAATAAGCTATCCACATATTTTAATTTCAAATCATATAAAAACTGATGATTCTTTATTGTACGGGGTTTAACTTGAACATTGTGAAGGCCGGATAAAATGTGTACTACTCTTTCACGAATTTCCGAATTTTTCATCAAGTTCCGGACAAGTGCCTAATCACTATTTTTGACGCCTTAGACCAAATATTTTTTGACCTCCTGCACATTCTCAGCTGCTCTATTAGTCTTTTGAAGACCCTATTCACATTCGCCCAATAGCGTTCGATGGGCTGGTTACAGGTATTCCACTAAACAGCTCAAACTTTCTAGGATTCAGTGTAATATTGTGGATCTGGAAGAGTTTTTGAGTCCTATTTGATATAGGTCTCGTCGGTTGCATGCATCCGTTCGCTGTAAAACTTGCGAATACAATGTCCGGGCCCTTGTTGCCACGCCTTGCTTCTGTTCTGCACTTTATTTGGCTATTTTCTGCTCTTTGTAGGTCTTCAGGTTACTCCGTTTCTTGATATTGAATTATTACGACGCTGGTTCCCGCTTTGTTGACCAAATCACGTATCGACATTGATTTGTACTTCCAAATTAGAGCTACCACTTTCTGATTTAGGGCTTGAAGATCCGGGTTTTCTGTCTCTTCCTGGCAGTTCATCGTAAGAACAGTGTTCTCCAAACTTGGTTATGATTAATTTTACACTCGCGTGTTGAATTCCAAAGTGCTTCGCCAATTGTCGCGTAGTTACATCTTTTTCACCTAGTGTCCAAAATCTTAATTTTCACGTCAATTTTTCAATGTGCGACATTTTGAAAACGAAGAATTTAAACCGTTCAAACAAGTAAACAAACGAAAGAGGTCAGTCAAGCGCACAACATGCTATGACGAACACATTAAAACCATCACAAATACATGCGTTCAACGCAAAAGTACTATTTTCGATACATTCCTTACTGTATACTTTCACATATAACATATAAGTCCAGGGCCCCAAACTTGCGCCCGCCTTGCATGAACCTCTCTTAAATTGGTCCAAATCTTCTCTCAAGTTTTATTTAAAGTACCTTGTCTGACCAATACATATTTACCATCACACTTTTCAGCCTCCTTACTATTGATATTGGTCCGAATTGGATCCCAGGCATTATTACAAATTACCTTGTCATTCTAATAAAAAAAACTACCATCACATTTTGTGAGTTGCTCCTACATCTTTCTTTCTGTTGATTTAAACACGGTCAAACCAGCTCTCGATAGTTTTCCAATAGCCTTGCCAACGAATATCATCCATCCAGCCGCAGCCTCATTGTTCACTAAAGTTGGTCCAAATCGAGTCTCAAGCGCGATTAAACACGACTTGTATTTCCAATGAAAAATTACTCTTTGTGAGTGGCTCCAGCAGCATCCCTACAGTTGGTTTTGGTCGGTTTATATTGGCCCTCGAACGTTTTTCAATAACCTTGTCTTCCCAATCAAAAACAATCATCACACTTTGTGAGTGGATACAACAGCATCCTTACTGTCCTGTAAAAATTGGCGTCCAAGCGCTATTAAAACTCAGTCTTTGCAATGAACTACAATCATCGTACTTTGTGAGTGGTCCCAATGCCATCCTTAGGGCATCTTCAACGGTTGTCCAAATCGTGGATGGGATTTATTTTTTTAGACCAAACGCAAAAACACCGCTGCACCGGTGTTGTAAATTTTGTTTCGTTCCGGATCTATTTTGCATCATTTTAAAACTGGTGTATGTTTTGATCTATTCTTGCAGCAATTTGGAATAAATACAGTTCCAAAGCGCTACGCGCTGCTTGATAATACCAATTAATGAGTAAAACTTCAGCTTTGGAGTCAAAAAGTGGCCGTGCTTGATGCGGGTGATGCTGGCGCCAGACAGAAAGTGGTGTTGCTCGCCTCGGATGGTGATCATTACCTCAAGTTGCTCCCGGTGATTGCTAATTGCTAGTCAAATTTGTTATTCAATTCCTGAATAACAAATGGTTCTCTTAGTTTTTTTTAATAGTGACTGCTGTTTTCGGAAAATGCTGACTAGTTTGAAAAGGAAAAGTTCCTGGAATTGTGACCGCTGTGGATTTTATGACTAATTTGATGGCAAATGCCGATGCCGAATAGTATTTCGATTGTTCGGTAATGAAAAGTAATGTAGTCGTCAAAGTGAACAATCGCTTTATTGATGGATTGGTTATGATTAGCGTTTTAGTGAAATGCATGCATTCACATATTCACTTTCTGTCAAACGAAAGAGCAAGTATACCTCGTTGTCTGCTAACTACTGGGAGTAACAATGATTTGGTCAAACTCTGAAAAAAAAACTTCTGATCTCTGATGTTCAATGATTGACAGAGTGACAGGTATTGGCGGGTTTACCAAAAAAAAAAAATACAACACCAGTGCGGAGAACTCGAAGTTGTTCTGTTTTAGCTGGTTCTATTCAAGTTTTGTTGATGCTAATCAAGTATAAAGTTGTTCCAAATATAGACCACCGTTAATGATGCGCTTACCGTTGGTTTAAATCGGTACTTATATTGGTAAACATACATTTTTGCTTCTCTTTAAAAGCAGAAAAGCTTGAATTGGTAAATATACATTTTTGCTTCTCTTTAAAACCAACTAAATGGAGAATGTTATGAATACAAAGATATAAAATATTTCAGAGTTTCGATTACCAAAACGAACCCTGCTGCCAACCCTACTCATTTATCTACCATCCCAGTGACTTTTCTAGGAAGTGTTGAGGATTCCTCGGCTTCCAGCAAAGCGAATATCACGTCAACACATTCCTACCCTTTCCTTATTTCACCCGCATTTAGGCTTGACCGGCACCGATGTTGCCTTAATTAAGGATCACCAAATTTTGCACATTATTCGTTTTTGATCCAGTTCCACACTGGATCGAGTATCAAAATGTGTCGGCTTGTTGTATGATAAACGTCTGTGTGTATGCTTTTATTTGAAACTCGTATTGAATTGAGGTTTTCACTGACAAGAAGTTCGGGTATCGCAGGATATAAGAAGTTATATTTATAGTCACTAGCATTATCTGTTGGTCTATGTGTGATTACAGCTGATCTTGCAATAACGGAGTAGCAACCTAGGGCGGTCAATCATGACCATACTACTTATGCTTTTGACGGTTTCTGACCAATTTCAAGTGAATATGGAATCAATAAAGCATAACAATTTCACATGATATTTTGAAAATCACCTTCAAGAACGAGTTTTCGGCAAATGAATAAAATTGCATTGAAATGAATATAAAAAGCACTGGATGGAACGCAGAGTATGTATGTACCCAAAGCAACATTGCTTTCAAACATAGGCCACAAGTTACTTGGGACGGATGATGCCACTAGTTGCCTAGTGTGAACGTTCCTTAAAACAGGAAATTAGTAGATGCGTTGTCTCTTAACGTTTGCATTAAAAAATATGGACAAAAATTGCCAATTTTTCATGGGTTTACCTTCACCCGCAGTGACGAAACTATCCATGCATCATTAATCATAGTAACCCATGAGTCAGCAGACAAAATTTGACAGCTCTATCAGTCGAGCTCTAACCGTGATGGCAAAAACAGTGAAGCAACACCAAGTGTACGCGTTCAAAGAACGGCATCCCGCCGCGTCGAAAACGGACATCGTGTGGCACTTTGTGGACGCCGGATACGCCCGTTCCAGCATCTACAACATCTTGGCACTATTAGACAACAATCAGAGCATCGAACAAGCCCGGTTCCGGACTGCCGACGACCATGGGTGACAAGAAGCTCCAAAGGATGCTGAAGAGGAAGACCGAGGAAAAAGTGGCTACATCGTTGCGTCCGCTTGGCCGGGAGGTCGGTTCAGCCAGCCAAACAGTTAAAAAGTACCTGGCGAACATACATGTCAGGAAGCGGAAGTCTCTTCCACTGGTTTCGGAGCTGCAGACAATGACGCAGCGGTAGCGGCTGAATAAGATGGCCAACTCGATTTTCCCGGCGAATCGCGACGTGACGGTGGTGATGAACGACAAGACCTATCTCACCCTGGACGGCAAAGACTGGCAGGGCGTTTCGTATTTTACTCCTTCCACGAAGGAAATGAGCTCCGAGGTGAAGTTAATTTCACACACCAAGTTTCCCAAAAGGTGCTGCTGTGTCTGACAATCAGCGAGAAGGGGTGTCTTTTTTCGCTCCAGACTGGCCGTCAACAGGGAAATTTATAGTACGAAATGCCTGTCGGAAGTTGCGTCGTTCATCAAGAAATACCATAACGGTGAAGACGCGGTGTTCTGCCCGGATCTGGCGTTGGCCCACTACTCGAAGCGATCGTTGGAGGAGATGGAGCGGCTGAATATCGATGTATCCAAGTCGTCGAACCAGCCCAACGCCCCCCAGCTGCGACCCACCGAGAACTTTTGGGCCAACCTGAAGCGTAAGATCCAACAATTTTATCGCTCAAACTGAGGAGGAATTGACGCCTACACGCATGTTTTCGTCCGCCATGGCGAATGTTCCGGTTAACTGCCGAAAGGCCGTTCGCAAGGGCGTAACATTTTTTTGGAAGTAAGCTTAAATCATTACCTTCCATGTGAAATTTATCAAAAGGAATTATCTGTCTTAGCTTTTTTTTATCGCTATCCGAAAAAGTCATTTTTTTATATGAAAACGTTATAATGAAGTCAGTATTGTTTTTGTGCATATCGCGTAACACAAGAGATGTCGTTAAGTTGTTAGTCTCCCTTATTTTCAATCATTTATAAAACACAATACACTCAATAAGTATTATAACTTTTTCCATTCGATCTAAAACGCAGCGAGATGGTCTTGAGGAGTTCAGCAAATGTTCCCGCTATGCAGTGGACTGGAAGGCGCTTCTGGCGGAGAATGTTGATCCTGCGACAATTCTGCCCAACAGCTCCTGGCCTGTGGAGCACTGTCGGGATGGCTGGGAGTACAATAGCACCATCGTGATGTCATCCATTGTGATTGATGTGAGTAATGGTTTTTCCCCTTAGTTTACTTTTATACCTTTGAAGCTTTTCTTAAACTATAAAGAAACGATTTGAGTACTTCACACCACCTCTAATTGTCCATTGTTTTCAGTACAATCTAGTCTGCGAGTACGATATTTATCCCACATTGGGACTAGTGGCCCTGAACACTGGAGGACCTGCCGGAGTGTATCTGTTTGGTTTACTCAATGACCGAGCCGGGCGACGAATATCCTATTTCTGCTGTCTGGCAACCCTGCTGTTTGGGAGTTTCATCACCGCTGCAAGCAGCAGCTTTTCGATGTGGGCCTTCAGTAGAGTGATCGTTGGACTTACAATCCCCGCCGTGTACCAGATTCCGTTCATAATCGCTCTTGAGCTGGTAGGACCGAACTACCGTTCGTTCGTCACGGTTATGACCTGCACTTTCTACACATTCGGTCTGATGATGCTGGCTGGGGTGACCTATCTGATTCGCGATTGGGTCGAACTTACCCTGTACACATCGGTTCCATTCCTGTTGTACTTTCTTTATTTGTTTGTGATGCCCGAGTCACCGAGGTGGTTGTTGATGAAGGGTAAACTTGAAGAAGCGCTACAAATCCTCGAAAAAATGGCTAAAGTCAATGGGAAGCAGTTTCCAGCCGCATTCAAGAACAAGTTGCAAAAACGAGTCCAGGCAGAGAAGAGTAGGACGGTGAAGAAAGAGGAAGTTTCCATTGGTGCGTTCGATCTATGTCGGACGCCAAATATGAGACTGAAAACTATACTTATCACCTTGAACTGGTTCGTAAATGAGACGGTGTACCTGGGATTGAGCTACTACGGGCCTTCACTGGGAGAAAATCAATATTTGAGCTTTTTCCTATCCTCGCTTGTGGAGATTCCAAGCTACGTGGTGTGTTGGATAATAATGGACCGGTGGGGCCGTCGGTGGCCAATGTGTATGCTGATGATACTGGGGTAGGTTGAGTAAATCCAAACCTGTGTTGATCCTGAATTTAACTATAATCATCAATTTTTAGTGGTATCAGCTGTGTGGCAACGGTATTGCTTCCGGAGGATGCGGTGATGGAGACACTATTCCTCTATCTCCTGTCAAAATCGATGATTTCAGCGTCATTCCTCATTATTTATCCTTTCGCCGGTGAGCTATATCCAACACAAGTTCGAGGTGTCGGTATCGGTACTTCAAGCTACATCGGAGGTCTGGGTTTGATCGTGATTCCTTTCATTACCTATCTGGTAAGTACTTACGCAATCAAATGTTGTCCGTTATAAAGGGTTTTTTTTATAGATTGATAAATAATTATAATTTAACTAGAAATTAGAAGAAAAATTAGTATCTTCCATTTAATTCCAACTACCTTTGCTTATCTTCGACAGATACGCGTATTTCGTCTACAATGTGTAGACTTCTTCAGTGTCTCGTACTAATAACTCGACTTTAGTCGAAGATAAGCAAAGGTAGTTGGAATTAAATGGAAGATACTAATTTTTCTTCTAATTTCTAGTTACAGGTATTCCATTAAACAGCTCAAACCCTTTAGGATTCAATTATAATTTACTTATTCATTTATTTGTTCTCGTCAACCGAACGTTGACTTGTATATAACTAGTTTTTTCTTGAATCATATATTATACAAAAATTCTCTTAAAAGTATGTTTTACCCATTATGAGCTATGATTCTGTATAGAGTTTAAATATTGTTTAAGTTTATGCGCGGACATTGTAAAGTCAATGGTTTCGCAGTGTTGGTTATAAGCATCGTTATACTGCGTGGCGTGTGTGTTGAGACGATTCGTGTGACTTGTGTCAACTGATTATGGATGGCGCATGGTGAGAAAAGTCACTTTAGATGAATCCGATGAACTCTAACTTTATTCTCACAGTCGTTTTTTAATGACAAAAGTCGTTCTGAAGTGACGAATTTGGTGACAAGAGTCGACACATTTCAATCAGGCGACTGGGTTATGACTGATAAACGCATGGTCTATAAACTTATTACGTTAATGTTAATGCTTGGTACTTGATTTGCTGGTATTACAGCTTTATGCAATTTTGTTTTCTTGATGAAGAACATTTTTCAGTTTCAACACTTTCATAGTCATTTCATTAGTCTTTTTTTTTTCATCTTTTTGTAGGCTCCCATACTAGCACAGTATGAACAATACTTGTTCGTAAAAAATAGTTAATAAATGTAGTATTACCTTTTTATATTTTTAATTGCTACTCTCTATGTGACCATCCAAAATGATTTTATTAAGTAGCATTCCAAGAAATTTCACTTTACTTGCAACTCCGTTCAAAGTGTCCAGATTACTATTATTTAGAATCAAGAATGCAATTCTAGATTTTTGCGGCTATTTTATAAGTTGAGTTTTGGAAGCATTAGGTGAAACAACCCTTTAAAGAATCAGGGAAACAGTAAATGAAAATGTAATACAAGACAAGATAGGAAAAAAAAACAAATTTACGCTTGAAAGACAAGTTCTAAAAAGCAATCGATAAGATAACTTACCTATGAATTTACGATAGTTTTGATTTGGTTGATTGAATAACTCATAATTTTTGCTAATATTATAATGTGGAAAATTAAGCCTTAAGCCAAAACCAAAAACTGACGAATGCTATTGTTATATCTAGAAGAAGTGCAGTGAAAAAGTTTTCAGTTTGATTTGAAATGAATTAAATTTGTAACTCCTATGAGTCGATGGGTTGTTGAATAATTATAATGTTTTGTGCGAACATTAAGTTTGTTTTGAATTGAATGAACCATTCTCTTCAAAAAAACTTCAATAAGTTCAATTGAAGAAAACAGAGATCTGGGTTCTTTTTTTTCTGTACCTCAGGTAAATTATGTTGTAGGTGCTTGCCACACAAACATAAAATCCAAAAATAGTACAAGCATAGAAAGTTCTGAATTGTAACTGTGGAAGTGCTTTTAGCTCCAACGCCGAAAAAAAGAAGAAGTATCATATCTTTATCATTTTAAAAATCATTTTAACACTTCATACAACCTAATTGACTTCGTTATTCCACAGATATAATATTTCAACTTTTCTTTGCAAACTTACTTTAATTATTATTCTGTTACAATTGTCTATTCGCCAAACAGAATATGAAACATGTGATAGTCTATTTCGTGCTTCCGATCCGACTCAATAGCATGGGCATATTCTAGCATATAATGGCAGCTTATTTCCATTTGCATCCTCTTTTGCATCCTCGGTAGAGGCTGGCAGAAAAATATGATGTAAGTAAATCAGCACGTAGTAGGTATTTAGGATCAATTTATAGCGCACTAGTAACTTAAAGTCGGGCGGGAAAGTTCAGTATTCAGTTGGCATGCCACATGATTAAAAACGTTGCCGCAGCTATGCTGATTGCTGAAGATGAACACTTTCTGACCATCGCAGGTGTGCTTGACTCAGCTCGCTTCTCTACCCGCTTGCCCACTCCCCTCCCCCTGGGCAAGAACTGATGAAAACTAAGGAAAAAATTTGTAACTTTTGTCGCTTTTAAGCGCGGCTTATAAACAAGGCTATTTCCGCTTGGAAATTGTCTGGGGAATCGAATGGAATTAATTTCAATCACCGCACGCATATGGTTGTGGAGTTATAGAGTGCTTATTTTACCCCACTTCCCCTTATATTCTTGAATAATTTATAGACATCTTTGCACGGTAAGGCTCAAGATCAACAAAATAGTGCTAGGCCCATGTGAAATTTCCTGGAAAATCGAATAGAAGCTGTTTCAACTACAGCACAGCTCTGTGAACGAAGATATGACCGGTTTTACCCCACTTTCCCTTGTATTCTTGAATAGTTTATAGATATCTGTGCTCGGAGTGGCACAAGATCAACCAAATAAGACTAGTTCTTGGTGAAATTTTCTGGAAAATCGAATAGAAGCTGTTTCATCTACTGCACGGCTTTGTGAACAAAGATATGGCTGATTTTACCCCACTTCCCCTTATATTATTGAATAATTATAGATATCTTTGCTCAGAGTGGCTCAAGATCAACCAAATATGACTAGTTTTATGTGAAATTTCCTGGAAAATCGAATAGAGGTTGTTTCAACCATCGCACGGCTCTGTGAACGAAGAATTAGCTGGTTTTACCCCACTTCCCCTTGTATTCTTGAATAGTTTATAGATATCTGGAGCCACTCCGAGCAAAGATATCTATAAACTATTCAAGAATACTAGGGGAAGTGGGGTTAAACCAGCTAATTCTTCGTTGACAGAGCCGTGCGATGGTTGAAACAACCTTTATTCGATTTTCCAGGAAATTTCACATAAAGCTAGCACTATTTTGTTGATCTTGAGCCTCTCCGTGCAAAGATGTCTATGAATTATAAAAGCATATAAGGGAAAGTGGGGTTAAATAAGCTCTATAACTCCACAAACATATCAGTGCGGTGATTGAAACCAGTTCCATTCAATTCCTCAGACAATTTCCAAGTGGAAATGGCCTTCTTTACAAGCCGCGCTAAAAAGCGACAAAAGTTACAGATTTTTTCCTTAGTTTTCATCAGTTCTTGCTCACTGAGAAGCGCAGAGTATCCTTTTCTACGAGGTGGAACCAATGAGGCTCGCACAGAAGAAACCCAGTTCGTTCAAGCGACACGTACGGACGTGTTTTTCGCTATCTCGGTTCGCAGTTTTTTCCTCGTGTTTCCCTCTCGTTCGTTTTCTCGCGAATGCGTGTCCAGCTAGAGACATATCGCCAGCTCTTGCCAGCTTGTTAGCGGTGGCAAGCCAAAAGGAAGCTTTGCAAGCGTGTGCAAGTTTTCCCGCTCGACCTGTTGCCGTGGCAATGGGTCGTAAAAATCAACACGTGGTGACAACCACGCCGACGGCATCAGCTCCTGCAAACACACCGAAACCGAGTTGCTCCAAGCGACAACGGCATGACGACGACGGGCTATCGGATCCCAACGCCCGTTTACTAGCGAACAATCGTTTTGCTGCACTCCCGGTACAGGAGGTACCAAAGAAGGTGAGAATCCCGCCGCTTTTCACCACGTCTAAGAACATTGCTGCGCTCAAAACGGAGCTTGCAGCAATTAAGCTAAATACGCTGTTTAAGCTGTGCAGTACGGGCACAAAGATAATGTGCTCGACTGAAGCTGAGTACCGTGCTGCTGGCGCTCAGCTGATCGCCAATCAACATGAGTTTTTTACTCATGACGTTCCCGGAAACAAGCCGATGAAGGTAATTCTGCGTGGCCTGCCAGATTACACTCCGGAATCCATTTTTGCAGAGCTGCAAGCGGTGGCTTTGAAACCTGTCAAGGTGTTCGCCATCCGGCGACAGCAACAAGGAAACAATCGGGACCAACTGTTTCTGGTCCATCTGGTGAAGGGTTCCGTCATGATCGAAGAATTGAAGAAAATACGGGCCCTCTTCAATATTATCATCGAGTGGGACCGATACCGCCCGAAGCAGAACGACGTGACACAGTGCGGTAAGTGTCAGGCGTTTGGTCATGGGACCCGCAACTGCCACATGAAACCCCGGTGTGGAAAGTGTGCCGGAGCGCACACTACAATGGATTGCGCCCCGATGAATGAAGGTAACCCGTCAAAGTGCGCCAACCACGAAGGCATCAACCGAGCCTGTCCAAAAAGAGCGGAGTATTTGGCCATCCGGAAGAAGGCGCCCACCAATTCACGGCCTGGTCAACGCCGCCCGCCACCTCGAATGGACGAGGAGAACATTCCGACGCTCCGGTACCAAGTGCCGAATCTGCCACCGGTTCCATTGAACCATCGCCATGCAAACCGCCCGTCAGCATCCGTTCAGCAACGATTCGCGGCTGCCGCCGCCGCCCCCATGCCGGCTCCTCCTCCAGGCTGGGGCAATCCGAGCAGTACCTCTATGCAACCACCCGTCGATGGACAGCTCTACGACTCGGAACAAATGGTCGAGTTCGTTCAAGAGCTCTACCGCCAACTACGTTCTTGCCGCTCCAAGGAGGAACAGCTCAAAGCCGCCACATCCGTGACGATGAGATTCCTATGCAAGCATTTACCGTAATCGCACCATCAGCATCCTCTATTGGAATGCTTGTTCCATCCGGAACAAAACATTTGAGCTCGGTGACTTCCTTAACAGGAAGGCCATCGACATCGCCATCGTCACCGAGACACATCTCAAGCCGGAACTTAGCATCTTCATACCCGGGTACCGGATTGTGCGACCTGATCGAAGCGTCTCTAATGGAGGAGGAGTTGCGATCGCCCTGCGTAACAACATCAACTGCCTCATGCTTCCAAGCTTCCAGCTGCAGTCTATCGAAGCCATCGGAGTTGAAGTCGAATCTGCCGTCGGCCCTATCAGCATCATCGCGGCCTATTGTCCAAAGCAAGCCAGCACCGCCAATGGAACAACAACGGTGCTACGAAACGACTTCCGTAAACTAACACGCAGACAAGGACAGTTTATTATCGCCGGCGACCTAAACGCGAAACACGAAACCTGGGGGAACACCCGGCGGAACCGGAACGGAATAGTACTGCAGGAAGACCTGGAAGAGGGACATTACACCGTCCTGGGCCCGGATACTCCCACCCGGTTGAGCAGATCCGGGGTCCATTCGACAATCGACATCTTCCTCACTAACATGGGGAACAACATCGCCCAGCCGGTAGTACACCAGGAGCTCAGCTCGGACCACTATCCGGTGGTGGCCGAAGTTGGCTCCTCGGTCAACCGGCATCGGATCACCAGACGGAACTATCATCGTGCCAGATGGGAGAGGTTCAGACAACACGTCGACGACACCGTCGATTTTAACGTGCACCTCGAGTCGGTCGATGACATCGATCAACAACTGCAGTCCATCGAACAGGCGATCTCCCAGGCCCGGGAGCAACACATCCCAGCGATTGAACAGGTGAGCAACTCTGTACCTATTGATAGACCCACTAAAGATTTGATACAATTACGGAACGCCATCCGGAGGCAATACCAGCGAACTGGTTTGCCAACTCTAAAACGTCACTGCAATCAAGTGTCTAAAATTATTAATGCCAGATTGGTGGACCTTAGAAATAATGATTTCGCTGACAAAATTCGCTCTCTCCCAGATTGTGCTAAGCCGTTCTGGAAGATGACAAAAATTTTAAAAACTAAGCCAAGGCCCATTCCACCGTTGATCCCACTAGACGTCAATGACGCAAGGGATCGGTTGATAACACCTGCAGAGAAGGCTGATGAGATAAGTCAACACTTCGTCAGCTCCCACAATCTCGGTCAAAACATCGTCAGTCCACACGAAGCTGCCGTTAGCGCGCTTATAACTAACATCGACCAAAGTCCAAACGACTTCTCCGAAGATTTGGAGATCTCAGCTGACGAATTGTTGACTTATATCAAGAACTCTAAGAACATGAAGGCCCCAGGTTTCGACAACATTTTTAACTTGGAGCTCAAGCAATTGAGCCCCCAGTTCTACAACCATCTGGCGGTGGTGTTTAACCAATGCCTCCGTCTTGGCTACTTCCCATCGTGCTGGAAGTCAGCCAAAGTCATCCCCATTCGGAAACCTGGGAAAGATCCTTCATGTTCCAGAAGCTATAGACCAATCAGCCTTCTCTCAGGTCTATCTAAACTGTTTGAGAAAGCGATCCACCGTCGGCTTCTAACATCTGCTGACGAGCTCAATATCCTGTTGGATGAGCAGTTCGGTTTCCGGCATGGTCGCTCAACAGTCCATCAACTTAATCGAGTCATGAACATCCTCAGGCGGAACAAGTCTGTTTCGAAAACATCCGCTATGGCCCTTCTCGATATCGAGAAGGCCTTCGATAATGTGTGGCATGATGGCTTGGTGTACAAGCTCAAGCGATACAATCTTCCAATCTTCCTGGTGAAGATTATTAAAAATTATCTCTCTGACAGGACATTCCGTGTTTCGTTGCATGGTACAGTTTCCGGCAGTCAGGAGATCTCCGCCGGTGTTCCGCAGGGAAGTATACTAAGTCCACTTCTGTTCAACCTATTCACCTCGGACATACCCCCGCTCCCTGAAAATGGATCTCTGTCGTTGTTCGCTGATGATACCGCAGTCGTCCACAATGGTAGGGTAACAAGAGCGCTTGCCGCGAAACTGCAGCGAAGCCTGAATTTTCTGTCAGAATATTTCACTGAATGGAAGATTTGTACAAACGCAGCGAAAACCCAGGTCATCCTGTTTCCACATTCTAATTCTCCCAGACTTGTCCCGCCTGAGAATTGTAAAATAAGCCTGAACAACACAACGGTGGAATGGACCAAATCAGCTGTCTATCTTGGTGTCACTCTAGACAGCAAGCTTATTTTCAGGGATCAGGTTGACAAAACTGTCACAAAATGTAATACTCTGTTGAAACTACTGTACCCATTGATCAACAGAAGGTCTACATTATCCCTTAAAAATAGGCTTGCTGTCTACAAGCAAATCATACTTCCGGTCATCGAGTATACAATGCCAATCTGGGAGAGTTGTGCAAAAACACATCTCCTGAAACTTCAGAGAGTACAAAACTAGTTCCTCAGGATGATAATGAACACCCCTCCAAGGACAAGAACATCTGAGGTCCACCGTCTGGCCGAGATAAAAATGCTCGACGATCGTTTTAGTGAGTCTATCAATCGGTACAGGGCACGCTGCCTAACATTGGATCACCAGATCATTCGGAATCTGGTTCCCCACCCCTAGGATTTTTAAATTGTAGATTTAGATTAGTTTATAGTTAGGTTATCAAATTTTAAAACAAACAATGCCCCAAAGGCTGAACTGAAAAAATTAATTAAACACTAAACACACTTAACACCCAAAACACACAAAACATAAAACAAAGCTGAAGAGCCCAATGGGCTGAAACACTTAATTTGTTAAATTAGTTTATAAGACAAACAATGAAAATAAAGATCAATTTTACTTAATACTACTCGCACAGAAGCTCTCTGCCTTCGTTCTTGGTTTCGATCAGTGGAGTTGGCTTGGGGTGGCGGCAGTACATGCTGTTGCGCCTTTTGTTGAACTATTTGCGTTTCCTGTGCCGATACTTGAGGTTGGCGATTGCAGTTGAGATGGATGATTATTTAGGTTGACATTATGGCTGAATTTGGCTGCTGGAAGCGTTTGATGCCGCTTGAGAAGCAGTGGGATGCAGAATATTCGATGTCACTGATGGAAGGGTATAAATACTAAGCTCGTCGGTTGTGCTGGAAAAAGCAAAACTAGAATAGGGCCAACAGCTATTATAAACAATTCCATGGCAGTCAGTTTCTCGTAAGATGTTGCTACATGAGCTACACATACTAATCAACAGCATAATCGGGTAGAGTAAACTTTTTGTCATTGATTTACGTGGGTTACCCAACGTTTTGCGATGAAAAAGCTACGGTTTGTTTAAAAATGCTGTTTGGCTCTATATAATTGTTCCTCCAGAGTTAGGCTGACAGTTCGTCGAATGAATACCGAGTCACAGGCGATTCATTTTATCACTCGCCGAGAAAAATAACCTCTTACGTCACCCGACTCAACTAAGGGAATCGAGTGAGAAAAGTCATGTGACTGCGAGGTGACAATATTCTGCAATTATTACCGTCTCGCCTCATACGCCATGCAGAATATGAAGAGGTCATCATTCGATTTAATGGCCTAAATTTTTCATAATTTGTCATGATGGTTGACAGAAGATTAAGGGTTTCTTTCACAGTCTTAAAATCAACCAATTTAATCAAAGTTCAGAGCTGTGTTCTTACCTAGGGGTCAGATAGGTCTACTCTGAGTTGCTTTGATGCACCGAGTAACTCGCGAGAAACTCAAAATAGCTTAAAATAGAATCAGTATTCACCGGTTCTTGATATCGGCTGCCAGGGTTTCAAAATTTCTGTCTTTAAATTCGTTTGAAAAAATTGTGGACATTCCGCTTATGGCAATAGAAGATGCAACAACGGCGGACCCTATACTACGATTATGATATGTGATACGTGATACTGATGACATAACAGAAGTTCAATGATCAAGTTTACATATCGTAAGTATAGATTGGTAATTTGTTAAACATCAATTCTAAAAAAGCTTGAAGGTTGGGTCGGAGTGCAACAAGCTGAGCTCGTTTGTCTCTTCTTCTACCCGTGTTCCTCAGCTCCAGTTCATAGTCTGACCGTATGGCGGAACGAAACTGGTGCTTGTATTCAAAGTATGACTCAATTGGAGACATGAAAATAACTTCTTCTCGAAAAAGGCAAAGGCTATCACTAGTAGTAGTAAAGATTATATGAAGTTGTACGAGCAGATATATAGTTTGAGCGAATATAAGTTATTTTCAAAATCAGAGTTAAATAGAGAAATTAAAAATATTGTGTCCAATTGTTCACACACGAGAGATCATATACTGACGAGCGGTTTGTTTGACCGCTGCTGTGCAAAACCAGAGAAAAACAAATGACTGCACTCGCTTGCTGAGCAGCGTGAGTGAATCAAAGTACCTCAAAATCAACTTTGAAATTGCTCGCGATCCGGAGCTGTCTTCCTCTTTGGGTCGTACTAGATTTTTTTTTTAGAATTCACAATGAGGAATAGTACAATCGTAAAAAAAGAACATTAATTAAAAACCATAAATTTTATAATTAAAACCACAAAGAACCAAATCAGTTAAGAAATTGTGCAGAGATAATTACTAACATCGCCATAATGCGGCGCTTGCATCTCCTATCGAAAAGGAAAAACAATTTTGCAGACGATGCACGACGCAGGCTCTTTGTTTTTCATAAACTTTTAATTTGTACAACTACATTCTACAAACTATTTTACTACTATGATTGATATCTGCAACAAGCAAGTTGGAAGTCCTAAAGAGCAATCTACATCTAAAATTAAAGGGCGATACGGTCAAAATTTGGTCAATATCAACTTGACGTATTTCTTTCAATTTTGCATTTAAAAAACCTGAACACCCCTTAATTTTGAAGGTGTGTGTGTGTAGAATGTTGCTCCTATTTTGATTTTGGAATTCACTCTTCAGTTGTCAAAATGCCGTCCAAGCAAGAAGGGCAGCGTATCAAAATTTTGCTCGCGCATCGCGAAAATCCGAGCTACTCGCACGCAAAGTTGGCAAAATCGCTAAAAGTTGCCAAATCAACCGTTACAAATGTAATTAAAGTGTTTGGGGAACGTTTGTCGACAGCCAGGAAGTCTGGATCGGGGGGAAATCGAAAACCGGAAGCCGCTGAGACGACAAAGAGAATTGCCGGTAGTTTCAAGCGAAACCCTAACCTATCTCTCCGAGATGCCGCAAATAAGCTGGGTGTATCGTCTACAACCGTGCATCGAGCCAAAAAACGAGCCGGACTATCGACTAACAAGAAGGTAGTGACTCCAAATCGCGATGATAAACAAAATACGACGGCCAAAGCGCGATCCCGGAGGCTGTACACGACGATGCTGACGAAGTTTGACTGCGTGGTAATGGACGACGAAACCTACGTCAAAGCCGACTACAAGCAGCTTCCGGGACAGGAGTTTTATACGGCTACCTTTCAGCAGATATTTTCAAGCACACGAAATTGTCAAAGCTCGCAAAGAAATATCTGGTTTGGCAAGCCATCTGTACCTGTGGCTTGAAAAGCAGCATTTTCATAGCTTCCGGGACTGTCAACCAAGAAATTTACGTGAAAGAGTGTTTGAATAAACGTCTGCTGCCTTTCCTGAAGAAACACGGTTGTTCCGTACTGTTTTGGACGGATTTGGCATCTTGCCATTACGGTAAAAAGGCCATGGAGTGGTACGCCGCCAACAACGTGCAGGTCGTTCCCAAGGACAAGAACCCTCCCAACACGCCAGAGCTCCGCCCAATTGAGAAATACTGGGCTATTGTCAAGCGGAACCTAAAGAAGACCAAAAAAACTGCTAAGGACGAGCAGCAGTTCAAGGCAAACTGGCTTTCTGCGGCGAAGAAGGTGGACAAGGTGGCTGTACAAAATCTGATGGCAGGGGTCAAGCGTAAGGCCCGGCAATTCGGATTTGGAAAAGCGGAAGCCTAACTGAATATTTTTCCTGAATTTTATACTAATTGAACTTGAAAAAGAAATTTAATTTGATTTTTTAAATAAACGATTTCACCGATTTACACGCGTTTTCCCTTGACCAAATTTTGACCGTATCACCCTTTACGGTTTAATGATTTGGTGAAATTAGCGTCCCTAGAAGCATTTCGTGCCTTCTGTCAACTTTGATCAACTATGTCTCTATTGATTTCCAAGTTCATCTGTTTAGTACCAGCCGGGGAAGACTTGATCCTACCCCATCTTCAATCCATTCAAATATGGAAGATTGACCGGTAATGGGTGTGCAACCCCCTGGTACCTCATACCAAGATGCTAAAAGGCGGACTGAAAGCTTCGCTTCCTCTCCCTACAAATTAACTAATACCTTTTGAATAACAAAACAAGCTAATTGTGCATCCAATACGATCCAAGAAAGTCCAGAAGATACAAAGTATCTTAAAATTGAAGCTATTGAAAGTTCTGCGTCCATTTGACACCAGATGGCTATCGTTTGAGTCAGTTGTCAAAAGGAATTTGGAACGGTTTACGGAGCTCATGTTGTTTTTATCATTCCAATCCAACTGCGACATGAATTAAACTGCACAGCGAATTCTTTGTCATCTTAATGAACAGATGACGCACTTCTCCACATCTTGAGCTACGTATTGCCCCTTATCAACAAAGCGAACCGTATCTTCAAGGCAGTCTTAAACTGAGGTCTCGCTAATGGTTCTGTTTGAAATCTCGCTAATGGTCATCGAAAATTATTTTCTTGAGCAATCATCTGCAAGGACATCGAGGTAGCAATCGGATGACTTGGAAACTTGTTGGAGAAAACTGTTGTGTTTCAAACGAGCAGATGGGAAGCTGGCTGTTAACTTGCTAAGAAAGTTCATTTCGAATTTTCTACTCAGGGGCTATTCGTAACCCACGTAGACTCTTCTGGGGAGACCTGAAGTCTACGCTGACTAAAGTCTACGCTCCATACAAAAAATGTTTGGAGAAAAGACTACGAGGCGAAGGGGGTGGGTTTGAGATTTTCAAAAATAAGCCTACGTGGTTTATGAACAAGCCCCGATTCCTGTTTTACTAATTTCCTGTAGAAATAGGATCCGTTTTGCTGTATTGTGTTGAGCATGAGCATGAGCATGATTGACCGCCCACGGATGCAATTCCGTTATTGCTAGATCAGCTGTATTTACACAAAGAACCAACAGATGATGTTCTGGACTAACATACATCTTCAAAGTGTAAAAACTGGTGACCCATTATAAAGCAATACCGGCGCCGGCCGTGTCCGAATGCTAGTCAAGTAGGGAATGGGAAGGAACGTGTTGACATGATGCTCGCTTTGAAGGAAGCCGAGAAATCCTCTGCACTTCCACGAGAAATCACTGGGATGTTGGATAGTTGGGGAAAGGTTAGCAGCAGGGCTCGTTTTGGTTAACGGTACGCTGTAGTGATCCTCATAGCAAGAGATATGCGGAAGCAGCCATTTTTGAGCCAATCGTGCAGCGAGAGCTGTCAAATCTGAGCCAATCGTGCAAATTTTGCACTGTGGCAAGTGTTATCAGCCTCTGTGAAGAAAATAAACACCGCTACCAAATAGTTCATCAAATTTCCACACATCTCCCGCCACGAGGATCACTAGTACGATGAAAGTATGCACTCCCGTTTCACCCCTCACAACCCCCGAGCACAACTATACGCCATCCCCCCCTCGCACACGGAAAGTGGATCAACTCAATTTTGAGTTGATCCACCCCCAACGAAAACTGAGCAACACCCCCGCGTGAGAAAAAGAAACAGCACACAACTGCACCCAAAAACTGAGCAAAATGAAACGGGAGTGTGTAGCACTATCCGCCAAAAGCAATGGACCGCTCCGATATGGCTGAAAAGAGGCAAGAGACAAGTACAATGAAAAACAAAACAAAATAGATCAAATAAAACAGGATACTAGATATTGTTTTCAAAATATGGTAGAAATAAATTATTTGTCGCTTCGCAAACCAGCTCTCCTCGATGTCCTAGATGGCCAAGTCCTGTTGGACTCGCAGCTGCTGTCGTCGTTACTTGTTCACATCAAGACGGCCGTCGCCGACATTTTTGAAGCCTTCCGGTAGCAACACGATATCTGCGTCTAATACACTTTTCTTGCACCGACTAATTTACAATGTAAAGGCCAGTATCGACACAAAAAGCAGAGAGGCCACGGAATGTTATTCAATATTACCAAGCGGAAATTTGACAATTGGGCCGGACACCGAATCAAAATTCACCGCAGCACAGTTGTCCACATAACAAACATATGATACATCGATAAAAACTACTGAGACGTTTCTTTTCATTTTTAAAGCGGTTTGAACAGTGGATGATGGTGTTTTAAGTTTTTATTAATGTGTTAATATTCCGACCCTTCCTGCCCTTCGGTTCAGAAAGGCGCGTTCCGTCGAGCTGGTCGCGGCAGATTTCATGTGTGAATCGGCTGCCCCATCAACGTTCAAAAGCGCCTGAGCCAAATGGACAGCTAGTAATGATCACTTGAAGATGCGATGGGGGATCATTGCCTTGATATTCCTAAATGTAAAATGTTTCTTGTCTTCTACAACCAAACATAATGGAATTGAGTAAACGAGTGGAAAGTCACCGGGAAGGATCTCTCATGTGCATCCGTCGAACCATTCGGGAACGATCGTTGTGAGAATATCACCATGAAAATCTCACATGCGTAATCACTAATGCTTCTTCTTTTCTTTTTTTCTGTTATCTTCCCTATCCAATGACCGCGAGCAATACCATATGACATCCTAAAGTCAACTCTTCAAAAGCAGAAACACCGAGACGACACAGAGCAATACGTAAAGAACGGTATAAACCCTAACCAATTTTACTTTTAGCCAAATTTTCTAACACAAGGTAAGCAATTAAATGACCACTACAAAATATACTGAATATCAACGACCTAATATATAACGGGGAAAGGGAGGGGCTATTTATTTATTTATTATATATATTCCATCTGACCTAAGGTGGTCTTAATGAATTTGTTTATGACGGGGAAAAGCCGTTTTAATTTGGCGTAAAAACCCCGTATCTTTTGCAAAACAATACAATAAAAAACAATACAATACAATACAAAACATTGCTTAGTTGCACATTCGTAAACATAATTAAAATAAACAGGATTACAAACATAGAGTATAGTCAAAGTATAAAATAAGAAACATCCATAGTTCGGAGCAGTCCTCGTCGTCAATCAATTCTAGGGTTTTTTTTCATTGGGGCGTATCTACAATTGAGAGATTCTCTCCGGGCTCGCTCTCTTTCATTCATTACAGCGCCATTATAAAACTTACGAGGCATTCTTTAGTACAGATCGACACACAACAATGCTGGCTAGCATACTCTACAAATAGTAGAATGAAAAACGTAAAGGTGATTGGTTTATGAATGAAAGAGAGCGAGCCCGGAGAGAATCTCTCAATTGTAGATTCGCCCTAATGAAAAAAAAAACCCTAGAATTATCCTCATCAAATATCCTATCAGGGGGCGACCCCGGCGTAGTGGTTAACATCCATACCTCTCACGCCAAAGTCACGAGTTCGAATCTCACCCCCGGAGAAGTTACGAAAATACCCAAAAAGGTATATGAGTGACTACGACGGGAGATGAACCAGCCCAAGGCTGAAAATCTCTATAATAAAGAAACAAAAAACAACAACAAAAGGGGCTATCAGGGCACCCAAGTGAAACGATTTGGATAGGGAGGATGGGATTCCCTCCTCTCTGTTGTTAACATTTCTCGGAACGAGGGCGGGCTCTTCGACCCCATCTATTGGGTTTATTCTGTCAATAGAGGGATCGATTCTAATGCTGTGAGTGTGAACTTGCTGGAGGGAGATTCTCTTCCCTATATTCGCGGGTTTCACGTGAGTATATCTGCTTAAGATCCCACCCAAACGTTTTTGGCCCTTCATACAGGAGCTTGATGATCACAAACAACAATAGTATCCTGATCAAATCGTTTTTCAGACAATAGATGGTATCATCATCAGATTGCGGATCTGAAGAAAACATGATCCGTTTTGCTGTATTGTGTTGTAAAGAAACTGATAATTGCACTTAAGCCTTATTAAAAATACTGTTTTGTATTGGTTAATCAAAATAAAACTGTTTCGATGAGTATGTTTAATTTTTTATTCAATTCATTAGCCATTATAAAAAAATGCAACTGAATAGTTTCCATTCTACATTTACAGCAAAAAGTTTGAAAGAAAATTGCCAAGAAGAGAAAAAAATTTGCCAAGATTTTCTGCAGTTAGACACAGAGAAAACATTTATGAATGTTATAATGTGGCAGTTCTGACTGGGAGTAGTTACTACGTATGGCCATATTCTTGGAGACGGCAAAATCGACGAATCTGAGGCCGTTTTCGTTTGTATGCTGGTATGCGCTGAACTTTCTTATAACCGGTCTGAATTCCTCCTCCTAGCCGACCTGAGTATTGAGATCTCCGATAACGATTTTGATGGCTTGGGCAGCTGTCGTATTCTCGATCCAGCTTAGCGTCCTTTTTGTCATCGTCTCTACCTAGGTGAGGGCTGTACACTTTGATTATGCTGACATTGAAGAAACGGTTTGATTCTCAATTTTCACCTTCTGTTGTCGATTGGCCAAGCCAATCAAGCACTTTTTCATTTTGCCCATCGTGATAAAAGCTGTACCCTGCTCGCATGTATTGCCGCAGCTCTGGTAGAGGGTATTAACATGTTTAAAAAACACGGCGTCCATCGTGTTTAGCAAGTGGCAATATGCAATCAGATCAGTCGTGTTCGGGATACAATCGTCGATAACACGCGTAACCCAGACGTCCTATTATTTTCTAGGCTTTTTTCGGTACAATTTCCAAAAAAATAACATCAAAGTTGTTGTTATTAGTGTGACTGTATGCTGAAGCATAGTCTGATGAAAAAGTGACTGTAATTCTTAAAATAGACGCTTTAATTCTCTTGAAACAATTCGGAAAGGAGTGTGCATCACAAACGGATAAGTGCTTTCTTTGCCCTCCATTGTCTCGTGAACTGAGTGTATCGTGTACTGGTGAGAGGTGATAACCCGAGTGCTAGTAGATATAAAAATATACCTATCGGGATTGTGAAGGAATAACCGGAATAAAATTCAAAAGTGCATATGACTGTAGCCAAGGATTCTGATCTGACCTGATGGAGGGGACTCATTATGGTCCCTCTGGGGGCTTACAAGTGAACCAAGAGGAGGTAGACTACCAGAGTGGATGCTTGGCGACGATGAAGTGGGTCAAACTATGGTGCTACTTATGCGTCGGAAATCGGAAGATATCGGATCGGAAACGCAAAGCTCAACCAGCAATCAACAGAAGCCGCTGTCCAACCCATTTATCGTCGGTGCTTCCATCGATTTAGCGGTTGGCTTAAACGAAGCAACAAAGGTTACGGCTAGTAAGGAAGGGCGTGGATCTCGTTATTTATTGCGCACCAGATCAAAGACAGTTTTCCTCAAGTTGAGCAAAATTACCAAACTCACTGACGGTACCGAGGTTGAAGTGATCCCCACCCTACACTGAATACCGTACAGGGAGTGGTTTACGAACCAGATTGTACAAACGTCGATGATGCTTCAGTTTTAGGCTTCCTCGAGTCCCAGGCCGTAAAATCTGTTCGAAGAATCACTAAACGAATTAACGGTGTTACACATAATACTCCATTGATTGTGCTTACGTTCCACGGAACAATTATTCCAGAATACGTTCTCTTTGGTCGTCTTCGCGTTCCCGTGCGTGCTTATTACCCGTCACCGATGGTTTGTTTTAATTGCGGTGACTACGGCCATCCTCGCAAATTTTGCAGGCAGCCGGGTATTTGTCTGCATTGCTCTCAAATGCATCAACTAGCCGAGGGCGAAAAATGCAACAATTCTCCTCATTGCAAACATTGCAGTGGTGATCACTCGTCTACGTCACGTACTTGTTCAAAGTACAAGGATGAAGAAAACATCGTTCACATGCAAATAGATAGCAAGATTTCCTCCGCTGAAGCCCGCAAAATTTATTTTGAAAAGTCCAAAAAAGGAACAATGGCGAGTGAGATTCAAAAAAGATTAACACCAGTTGAGTCCGAGAAAGACAAAATTATTGCCGAATTGCGTGCAGAAATAGAAGCATTAAAATCAAAAATCACTACAATTGAGAGCGCATACGAAAGACATCGTGATGACTCACAAAAAGAACGACAACAGGAGCGAAAACAAAAAACTATAACACCAACAAGCAGCTCACCACAATACAATCAAAGTTCGCAACGGTTGTCACGCAAAGAGAGAACCTTCATATCGCCACCAACTACTCGCAGTAGCACAAAAAAGAACGAGAAAAACCCACCGCATGTTTTTGATAAACAACTACGAAGCAGTAGCCGTAAACACCCTATTGAAATCTCTCCTACCGATACCAATCATACCCGAGGAAAACGACTATCATGTCTAACCAATGCCGATGAATATGCCATTGACGTAGACGAGTAACTAGTCACACACTTCTCTACAACGTTAATCACAGTCTACCGAACCCGCAATGCCCAAGGACAAGATAATGGAATACATGCGAAACATCAACTACGTCGGACAAAACATACCATGCATTTTAATGGACCATAACGAAGAAGAAGGTGAAATGCCCACCACACTTCCAGACGAGACAAATGGACCGAGCAGGAAGGTTATTCGGAACACCCCTCTTCAACCAGTTGATGACCATACCCCTAGACCGGCCGTTAACTTAAGCCCTCTATCAACAGCAGCTTTATCTGACTCTACTACATATGATCGACTTTACAACTTCAAAGCTCAACCATCGACGTCAAAAAGGATTATCACCGGAAAATTTGATTTGCCATGTGCAAGGCCTTCCACGCTGACCCTGACCAGGGATGTTCCGAGCTCGCTCGATGAGCCCCTGGCGGCAGTCAGCGTGGATTGCCCCCAAAAAAGGGCAAGTAGTTCTCAAATAACAAAAAATTCCAACTTTTCGCTTTGTACCACAAATTGTTGTATTACAGAATCTAACCTACCCATCATTATCGAAAATGAAACTCATCATGTCTCCAGTTCGCCTGAAAACACATCCATGATATCTGCCAGTCAACAGTCGATTGAGGAAACACCGGCATCACCAACAACCACTGCAAGTATGGAAATCAATATCGATGATGTATTGGAAAACCGCCGTCGTATCGCATTTCAATGGAATATCAATGGTTTACTCCATAACCTTAGTGACCTGGAGCTTATGATCACCGGGGATAATGTACCAACAGTTTTGGCTATTCAAGAGCACCATCTTCGATCGAACGCTACACGTATTTTGACTTCTCTGCTCCGGGGCCGTTATACGTGGCGTACACTGACCGGCAGCAACATATTTCAAGGATCCGCACTTGCTGTGCGAGTAGATGAGCCACATTCAGACATTGTACTTGACACACCAATGCTTGCACTAGCAACACGGCTTGAGGGTCGACTTCGATGTACAATAGTTAGTCTATATGTTCCTGTTCAGTCTTGTCCAGAATTCGAAAATCATTTTGATCATCTAATTTCTCAACTGGAGCCTCCGTTGCTTATCCTGGGAGACTTTAACGCACATCATGTGGCTTGGGGCTCTCCGCGCGACGACCCGAGAGGTAAGGCAATCATCCGTATTTGTGAAAAATACGACTTAATAGTTTTGAACGATGGAAGGGATACCTACATCAGCGGAAACAGGCGCTCCGCTATCGACTTATCACTGTGTTCCAGTACCATTATCAGTCAATTTTGTTGGCGAATTCATCAAGACCCTGCTGGTAGCGACCATTACCCAATTGATATTCTTGGCAATGATAGCCCTCCAAAAACTGGAAGAAAGAAAACGATGGCAATTCGATCGTGCAAATTGGTCAGATTTCGAAGTAGATATCAATAACCGTATAGAAATAAATCGTGAATACTCATCTGTAGAACTTGGGAAAATCATCACAACAGCAGCTATGACACACATCCCCAGAACCTCAGGTAATCCTGGTCAGCGCGCTACTTCTTGGTGGAACGACGAAGCAAAAAAAGCAATAAAAGCACGACGAAAGGCACTACGAATCTGGAAACGTTCTACACCGGATGATCTGAACCACAACTCCAAAATGGAGCTTTGGCGAACAGCAAGAAAAGAATGCCGACTAACGATAAAAGAAGCTAAACAGTCTTCTTGGCAAAATTTTGTTGATGGTATTAGTCCTCAGTCAACCACTCAAGAAGTTTGGCAGAGATTGAATGCACTAAGAGGAAAAAGGCGTTTTTCTGGTTTTCTGCTAAGGGTAAACGATCATCAAACCGATGACCCTGACATAATCGCTAACGAACTGGGAGAATATTTTAGTTCCATTTCATCCTCAGCTTCGTACTCAGAGATATTTCTTAAGAAAAAAGGAAACTCGAAGCCCACCCTACTAACTTTTCCATCACCACCCTCGCGTCAAATGAATCGTATAACAGGAAATTCTCTATGTCAGAACTACTATGGGCCCTAGACCATGCCAGAGGAAAATCCTGCGGCCCAGATCTGATAGCATACCCGATGCTGAAAAGACTACCTATCAACGTAAAGCAAAAACTTTTGGATAGTTACAACCAGCTCTGGCTCAAAGGATCCTTTCCAGAAGAATGGAAGCATAGCACCATTATCCCAATTCCAAAATTTGGAGCAAGGTCTAAAAAAGCGCGAGATTTTCGGCCCATCAGCTTAACAAGTTGCAACGGAAAAATCAGTAAACGGATGGTGAATCGTCGTTTAATAACATGTCTTGAAGATCGAGGTCTACTAAATCCTCAGCAACATCCTTTTCGCCAAGGTCGTGGAACATCAACATACTTGACAGAACTGGGAAGCACACTCAACCGAGCGATGCACGAAAATCTGAACATCGATATAGCTACCGTTGATCTTTCAAAGGCCTATAACCACGTGTGGCGTGAAGGTGTTCTTCGTCAACTTAAGGAATGGGGATTTGAGGGTAATTTGGCAATATTCATTCAATCTTTTCTGTCGCATCGAACTTTCCAAGTCGCTATTGGAAACCTATTGTCACGTACTTATATAGATGAAAACGGTGTGCCTCAAGGATCAGTGTTGGCGGTGTCCTTATTCTTGATTGCCATGGAATCTCTCTTTAAATGCCTTCCTATAGGTGTGCACATATTTGTTTATGCAGACGATATAGTTTTGGTTGTTGTAGGAAAAAACGCAACAAGAGTTCGCATAAAACTGCAAGCAGCTGTCAGAGCAGTTTCCAAATGGGCAAACCTCAATGGATTCCAAATGGCAGCAGATAAATGTTCCATCTCACATGCATGTAACCACAGACATGTTCCATGGTCTCGTGAAGTCACTGTCGATGGCATTCGTATCCCATACCGGAAGGTTGTTAAAATTCTTGGTGTTTCTTTCGATCGACATCTTTCGTTTAACCACCACTTTGAGCAACTAAGAGCCGACTTACAAAACAGGAATCGTTTATTGCATACAATCGGACGATGCCAATCCTCCAGCAATCGCTGTACAACGATGAATGTTGGAAGAAGTCTAATTTTAACAAAAATTTTCTACGGCATAGAAGTCACATGTCGCAACACTGATCAACTAATAAAGTCGCTTGCACCATTCTACAATAGAATGATCCGCGAAGCTTCCGGACTGCTTCCATCTTCACCAATCAAATCAACGTGCGTTGAAGCCGGCGTTTTGCCATTTGATTATCTGTTAGCTCTAATTGTTGCAAAACGTGCAATCTCTTATACCGAACGATCAAACCCGATCAATCGTTCCCAAAATCTCCTTATTGACGTTGCAAACAATCTGTACCGCAAATATGCAGGAAAGAAACTTCTTAAAGTCTTACCATTGATCCGAATAAACAACCGCAGATGGAATGATTCCGTTCCCTGCATTGATTGGCGGCTAAAAAGAGTACTTTCAACAGCGGACCCTCCATTAAAAGTTCAAGCAGAATTTCATTCGGTCGTAGCAAGAAATTACAAATTCCACAAGAAATACTTCACAGATGGATCAAAAGTAGGAAACAGCGTGGGATTCGGTGTATACGGACCAGATATATACACATCTTTTCGATTACCAAACTGCTGCTCGGTTTTTTCTGCTGAAGCTGCTGCGTTGAAGCTAGCGGTTGAAACAATATCCTCTACGAGTTTTCCTGCAGTTATTTTCACTGATTCTGCCAGCGCACTCCAATCCCTCGAAAGCGGAAAATCTCGTCACCCGTGGATACAATGTATAGAGAGAACTTATAAAACCAACATTACATTCTGTTGGGTCCCTGGACACAAAGGAATTGCTGGCAACGAAGAGGCCGATCGACTTGCAGCTTCCGGTAGAACCAGTCAGCGTCAACGTACAAAGGTTCCAAGTGGTGACATCAAAAAACACCTAGAGTCATCTTTGAAGCAGTCATGGGATCTTGTGTGGTCAAATGAAAACGAACTGTTCCTGAGAAAAGTGAAAGGAACCATACAAAAATGGGATGATAGAGAGAAGCGAAAAGAACAAAAAATGTTATCCCGATTAAGGGTTGGACACACCAAACTAACGCATTCACACTACATAGGAAGTACTCGGAACCCTCCCAAATGCGATGTTTGCCAGTGCCGGCTGACAGTGGAACACCTGCTCGTCTTCTGCCCAGTCTATGAAAACATTCGAACTTCTGTCGACTTACCCGGATCCATAAGAGATATTCTTAGCAACGATTCTAATGCTGAAGAAAGACTGTTACTATTCTTAAGAGAAAGTGAACTTGTTGACCAAATTTAATTTAGGATGTTATTAGTTTTTGTATCGCTAGAGGCGAATGAATTTGTTAAAATTTAAAACCTCTTTAATAAAATAATAATAATAATAATAATGCAATCAGATGGCGCCACTGAGCTAATATAGCAGACGTCAAAATTTTATTTTTGTTTTGGTTTTGATTCCACCAAATTTTAGAAAATTAATTTGCTACATACCTACAGAGATGAAACCACCAAATGAATTGGAGGGTGTTAAGGTGAAACTGGAAAGAGTCCTTTTTCCATATAATTTATAGGTTAGATTAATTATCACTTCACGATTTTTGAGACTAAAAAATCACAAACAAAACAAAACAGACAACGATTCTTGAAAATTGCTTGCCTGAAGTCCTATTAGTATTTGAGGTTTGTGCTCAGAAAACTAGTGGATAAGTCATTGATATATACTAGTGGGCAAGTCATTGGCCCAAAACCTCTACTTTAAAGGTTCGAATCCAGGTTGCTCCATATTTTTATTTTTTCAACATTATTCATAAGATAAATTTATGAAATTCATACTGATTTCTTATAGCAAATAATCATATTGCAATCTTATGAACATCGAAAGTTTATTTCGCTGAATGTGGCAATAAGTTATCTAGGCGGCGCTATTATCTAAAGGTCGGTATCGTGTTCGAAAGAAATTTTTTTTTCTAGTTATAACAAACCCATGTTGAATTCCGTTTACTGAAACGGAAAAGTAAAGAATTGAAAAGAACTTTCTGGAGCATTATCCACCTGAAAAGAACGAAAAATGAAATTGGAATTTGTGAGGTTTCCACGCAAACTAATAGGAGCTGTCACTTTTACTTTCGGAAAAATATTCCTCTCTATTATTCCGTAAGTGAAGGTGGCATTCCATGCAGATCAATTCCATAACGTTCTTAAATCCTTCGATACATGTTTGACCATAGCCAGAAAGGCTGGGAGAGGAACAAATACGGATCTTAGGAACCACTAGAAGGACGCGAAGGTGAAGCAAATATTGCAGAAGAGACCAGATTTTTCGGTACGTAATGTGGCTTGAAAAATAAAAATGTCTCCAATTTTCGAGGATACTTCCACGCACCGGCAAGGTAGGAAGTCGTTCAAGGTGAAAATTGTACCGAACCGTAATGATAAACAGAATGTGACGGCTAAAACTCTGGCTCGCAAGTTGTTGACAAAGTTTTCCTGCGTGATAATGGACGATGAAACTTATGTGCTGGAAGACTTTAAGCTGCTTCCCGGAATGTTTTATTATACTGCCATGCAACGAAACAGAGTAGAGGAGCATTTCAGGACGAAGAAAAAGGCTAAGTTTCCTAAAAAATTATGAGTCTGTGGCTGTATGTATCTGATTAGATATCCAAATTAATATCTGATCAATTTAAACTGTATGGGTTTTGTAAATTACAATGTTTTGAATGTTGTTCGGTCTATAAAACATTAGCAAACATCATCATTGTTTTGTCAAAGCAGTTTTGTAAGGTGATTTCTGTGTTCAGCGAAGAGAACATTGCTAACAATGAAATGTCTAAAAATATAAGAACCTTACAAACATTGAGGGTTGTAAGAGCTAGAGGGTTTTAGCTGTTTAGTTGAATACCTGTAACTAGAAATTAGAAGAAAAATTAGTATTTTCCATTTAATTCCAACTACCTTTGCTTATCTTGACAGATACGCGTATTTCGTCTACAAAGTTATTAGTACGAGACACTGAAGATGTCTGCACATTGTAGACGAAATACGCGTATCTGTCAAGATAAGCAAAAGTAGTTGGAATTAAATGGAAAATACTAATTTTTCTTCTAATTTCTATTTACAAACATTGTTTTTTAAAGCAAAATTATGATGCAGAGACGAAATTGCTTCCATAAATAGACCCAACAAGGAGCCTATAAAACGACATTAGATCAAAATTCATGAGAAGTAAGTTTTTCAACATTTTGGTGGTGCATAATTACAAACATCTCATTGAGATCATTTAAGCAAACGTTGAACCATTGAAATGTTGTTTGCAACTCAATTATTTGATGAGTAATGGCCCAGACACAATGTGGACGGAATACGGAACGGCAAGTTTGAAAGTTGTTGTGTTGCGAATTGGCAGCTCTGCCAAATTATTGAAACCCTCAGCATTTCCATGTAAACTTAGACCACCAACACAAGGAATATTACTTCCCTTACATGATTGTGATGCTAGTTTCTGTGGGGATGCTGAGAGTTTTGATAAATTTACGTTTGAATCTTTGTTCCCCTCTTTGTTTTGAATAAGTTGTCGAGATTTGTACTCTCTTTGTCAAATGTCAATTAGCAGCTGTTTTTACTATTTTTTTTCTTGGGTACTTGGAAAAAGTTTCAAGGTTTTTATGGAAGAATCCAAGTTGAAAAAAGAAGAATACACCGAGTGGTGATAAATTTGACAGCTGCCATGTTAAAGTGTAGGACGAACATTTGAAAATGTTTCTATTAAATTCAAATGAAATTTTAATTTAAAGCGGTTTGTTGTATGATGGAAGAAGAATCTAAAACTACATAATAGGGGCATTATATTGATTTATATTTTATTTGGCTGAAAATGTTTTATTGAGTAGTTTTCATACATCATACAACAAACCGCTTTTAATTAGAATTTCATTTGAATTTTTGAGAAGCATTTTAAAATGTTCGTCCTATACGTTAACATGGGAGTTGTCAGATTTATCACCACTTGGTGTCTTCTTCTTTTTTCAACCTGGATTCATCTATATCAATAAATAAAGCTGAAAAACATAACTAGTGGAATCTACCAACTTCCACCTTATACTTTGTCGATCATATCGGTTCGGCGCATCATCACCTAACGTTTCTATGTCTCCCTTTTCAGGGCAAAGAGAACCTCATCCTCCCGCTGGTCATCATGGGCTGCGTATCGGTGGCGGGTGGTTTCACCGGCCTACGGCTTCCGGAAACTCTTCACCACCGGTTGCCTCAAACGTTGGAGGAAGGCGAACTGTTCGGCCAAGACTGGACCTTCGACGACTGTTTCCGGTGTATTCCGTCGAAGAAGTCACCCACCGGTTCGTACGAGAACCTTTCGCAAGATCCTTCCGATGCGGTACTGGAGCTGAATTCGGCAGTACCGCTAAATGGTGATGGGACAAGAGGTGGAGGCCGAAATGCCAATGGCGGCGGAGGCACTTATGAAGCCGGCACGGCAACGGAGAAAACCCCGCTAGAGCAGGCCCGGCTACGAAGGCAAACGATGAAGCGGCTGGCTAGACAGGCGAGCACCATGGACACGCAGAAGACGGCGGACGGCGCCATGCAGCTAACTTATTGGTTTTAAGAATCAGGGACTGTCAGGACTGTTTGCGAAAGGAAAACATGGGTTTTTATTTTTTGAACATATTTTAACAATAAAGAAATACGTATATGTATATTTTCGGTTTTTTCTCTGATTTGTTTCTTCTTTTTTTAATGATAATGTGCATTGACAACATTCACTTGATTAAAATTAAGATTTCTTGTTTGTTTTCCTTTTAAGTTTAGAAACGTTTTAGTTACGGTTGCGATTTCTTTTTTTTTATTGAAGAGATTTTTTTCAAGTACATTTTTTTTCTCGATGGAGTTATTTTTTTCCCAGTTTAAAACACATTTGTTGTTTTCGTTATTTTGCAATAGTCGTCTGGAGTTTTTTTTACTTAGATATAGATCTCTGATTGATTACATACAATAACATGTTATAGTATTTTTTCTTTTATTTCACTGGTAGAGTTTTCCATTTCATTGTGGCGGGTGGTAAACTATTAAACTTAAACTACTACATGTTTTGTTCTATTTCGCAAGAAGCATTCAGTGATGTATAGGCATTTCTAAGGATATGTTTCTTGGGGAATTTCATTCACATAAAATTGGTCACACGCTAAGGGAAAATAGTTTCTCGATTGTACAGTGTGTCGGTAGCAGTTTGGAAATCAATGCAGTCGGGAACTGAAAACTTGGTTATTTTTTTATCATTTATGATCTTGCATCTACTTTGTACTAAGGAATCAAATTACTCTAGCTAGTAAGTTACCGTTTATGTGATTGTATGTGTGTGTGTTGATTGTAAAAACGAACGAAAAAGTATCATTCATATATGTTTATGACGTTTTGCATTATAAAAATGTTGATCAATGTGGCTTAAAGTCTGACAAAGAAATCAAAAGAAAGTACGACTGGGCTCGATTTAAAGCTAGTTCTTTCGGACAGAAGTCTTTTCCTAGAGAGACTTTGCATCTTGGGACGGCGATCAGTTGTCTGTGTGTTCCGTATTAGTCCATTACTTTTAAGGTTAGAAAGATGGCATATAGTGTTGTTAAAAATAAGAACTATATAGACAAGATATTGATAGGACCTTGCCAAGTAGAATTTGTTTTCTTTGTTTAGTTATTGAATCGAATTGGCCGTTCTGTGATACACAAAAAACGATGTAACTTGGTTAAATTTAGCTGGACTTAGGCTTAGGTAGAAAGTCAAATCGTTTCCTAGAGTCATCAGTGTATAGTTTATAGTCGTTAGTAAAAAATTTCGTTATTGTAAATATCCGATTGTAAATTTGTTGAAATTAAAAAATGATTACTAGTTCAGATGATTCGTTTTTTTTTTCTGTATACCAATATGATCACATTCCAAAATTAAGTAACGTTTAATGTCGTATTCCAAGTTTCGGCAAAGGTTTGAACTAAATTTCTATCATTATATCACAAATTTACCCTATAATAAAGAAGGAAACTTTTCATCACTTCGAAATTTCGTTGTCGAAAAACTGAAATTATTTTTTTTGCTTTTAAAAACCTAAATATTCGACATTCTCATCGCAGAAAACCTTTTCCAAAAGAATACCGGTTGCTGCAACCGGAAAGAGAGTCATACTCCTACAGCTCAACGTCTTGGTATAAATCTATAATTTTTTTCTGATGTTTGTTGTGGTGATTACATGTTCTGTACTTGATTTAGCTAAAAAGGCATACCGTTCCTTAAAAATTTCCTGCTCTTTTCCTGTGTCTTTTGGTTCTCTCTCTGCAAAAGCCACCTCGAATTTTTCTGGATTGATCCTTCAAAGTCTGTTCAATGAATTCGAATGGCACTTTCAGGTATATTTGTGTCACGGTGTGTGTTTGTGTAGCTACATTTTCATCTGTCAAAATGGGGGCACATATTAGTAGGCGGAAGGATTCAGTTGTTAAAAATGCTATCATATTTCCATCGCAGTGGGCTTGTTGATGTTGTTGTTGTTGTTATTGGTCCAGATATTGGTTACGTCAAGCCCACTAGAAGGATAGGGCATGCTCCGATGGGCAGACAATCGGGTGTCAGTTTGTATTAACATTGTTTGGTTTATGTAGGCACGAGTGACGATTCTCTTTGTGTTTGTTACTACAGGTTTCGTACGACAGTATAGTTGTCAGACGTTTGTCCAAATGCTTGTGTGTGGGAATAAGTACGCCATTATTGCATTCTTGCAGTCACTTTAAAGCATTCAGGCAAGCCTCAGACATGTCCAAGGTTCGATGTGGCCTTTGTTTTGTTCTATGTTGAGATAACAGTTTACAGTGAATAGTGGCGCCATCTATCTAGGGATTTTGATTGAAATGGCAGTTCCAGTATGTGAACTTTTCGATTTTTTCGTAATTTTGGTTTACATTTTTAATGTTCTTCTTTTTTATCGTCATTTGCTCTTGTATACATCTAAGCTAGAAGGTAAGAGTACGGCTACAGTTTATTAAAATCAAACAAAACAAAAACGTAATATATAATATCGTTTAACAAAATAAGATCAATGGCAAGTTCTGGTAACGTAAAATTGTAATGCTTAGAATATTACTAAAAGAAGAAAAACTTAGGCGCTAACTGGCAAGTAGAAAATTTGTGCTCACTGGTTTTGAGTATTCATTTTGTCAGAATTACTGGGAATTCACTTCGTATTCGAATGGAAAGGAAGCTCGAACAATGGATGATTCAAGAGTGGTGCCATTCATCAAATCCAATCAAATACATCCGTGAAATGAATCTAGATAACATAAAGGACTAGCATAACAATATCGCAACGTTCTTCTCTTTCTATATAATATTTTTAAGGATCCACGTACAATCAATGTGTCTACTATTCAGATTAAAACTTTGCACAGTTCTTATATATTTATAAAGGAAACTAAATACGAGCTTTGAACGTCCATTGAACTTAGTCTAGAATTTTTCGCATCATCTTACAGGGTTTGAGAGTATTTTTGTCAATTGTCCGCTTGCTCTGATTTTATTCATCAAAGAAACGTATTACATATTTTTTTTCCTTTTTTGTATTTATTTAAAAATTTGTACTACCAGTTCTCGATCCTCTCATTTTTTGTTACAATTCGTTGCCTCATACTTTATTTCTCCTACGTTAACTAAGCACTTTCATTTCTTCAAAATGCTGTCAATTTTTGTATCAAACAAACAAAACTTAGAACGAAGGGTGTTTCTGCAGTTTTAAACCTAAAACTCGCAACACTTTACGCTTTCTTCTTCCCATTTTCGGTCATAAATACGGATAGCTCTTGATTTCTACCCCATTAAATGCTAATGCTAATATTTACATCGTAAGTTTAACCTTAGAAATATCGATTTCATTACTGCTGACCTAATCACTAGTAGTGTGTGTGTGTGTGTGTTAATGGGGATCATCATCAGAGTTTTGGGACGAATCGGAGTGATGCGCGATAAAACCGGAAAGCGCATAGGAAAACCGAATCGAAGGATTTTTGTTTATCATGCATGGGAAGTTTATATCTTGTTTATCCTAGGAATAACGATGACATCGAATGTTTGTCTTAACCTTTAGTGCGCTCTAATCCTGCAATGGATGTTCTCTCAATACGATGAGCTGTTTTGCGATTCGCGACGATGGTTGCCATGGCGATGCGATGCGTTGTTTGGTTGTTAGTGTCAGTTCTCGAGTAAATAATGATTAAGGCCTAAAAACCAATTCAAGCTGAACAATGCATTAGGTCCTAGGTAACATTGAGAGATTCTCTTCGTCGACTTTCTCTTTGGTTAATAGCTTGTCTTTAAAACGATTTGCTGATGTTTTCGACGTATTGGATCCTTAATCACACTTTATACTACCGTATTGTATGTTGAAAATACTTGAACATATTTTTACATAGCCGTAGGAACGCAAAGAGAAAGTCGACAAAGAGAGTCTCTCAATGTTACTTAGGACCTAATGCATTGTTTAGCTTCAATTTTAATATAGACTTCAAACGTTGATCTCTACTTGATGCTGATGGAGAGTGTGTTTAGTTTCGAGAGAAATCGACCTTTAACGTCATTGTTTACAATTGGCTTTCAGACCCTAATAATGAATAATTTGAGAGCTGTCAAGATCTTCGTCGACATTCAGCTCGGTTTCCAAATGTCATGGATTGTGACGTTCTGGTAATTGTGGGATTTTTACACTCAGCCAAATAATCATAAGAATTTCATAAGGTTCAACTTATGAACGATGCTTTTGAATTTCATAAGGTTGCCTTATGAACGGATTTTGCTTCACAAGACGTTGTTCTTCTACGCCTTTATGCATTCTGGTTTTCAAGTGTAGATATATACTAGTGGGCAAGTCACTGGACTCATAACCCCCACGTTCAAGTTTCGAATCCCGGTTGCTGAATATTTTTATTTTTGCAACATTATTATATTTCATAAGGTAAAGTTATGAAACTCATACTGATTTCTTATAGCAAATAATCATAATGCAATCCTATGAATATCGAAAGTTTATTTCGCTGAGTGTAGGTTTGATACAGTAGCAGTTTTTGATTGGTAAAAATCAGTCGATTCGAAATGCTTTCAACAAAATGTTCTTCATTGATATTTATAGTTTTTGAAGAATGCCTCCAAATTCTGAAAACAAGTTGCTGTCGAAGTGATTGCTGAACTGGCTTTATTATCAACATGTTATACTGAACGGTCAGAAATTAAATATGAATCAAAATCCTCAGACGGGTAAACCCTTTTTGCAGTGCTGCCTTCCTGATGTTTGTGCTGTGAATAATAAAATATCAGATAGGGTTCGTTTGACCTGCATGACATGAAAATCGATCAACTGTCATTTGCTCCGCTGCCGGATGTTGTCTTCTTTTTGTAATTTAAAAGTTATTGTTTATATTTTCCACCATTTGGCATTTGGCGCAACCGCACCCAATGAGGTCTAACAAAATGGGCGCACAAATTCCGTTTCTTGATCTGAACAAAATGATAAAAGAGCGCTGTCAAGTGGATTTCTTATGAATTATTTTTCAACGAATAATCCGAGGTCTATTTGAAGTAAACAGTCCTAGTAGGCGGACTGTAAGGGTCCTTTAATCAACTGACATGAACCGCTAGCTATTTACACATTTCGGTTATCTTAGGATTGTACCACCATGTTTGTTGTAGAAACGCAGAGTCCGTAGTTTAAGGGGAATTTGATCGGGTTAGACGAATACAAAATCTCCTCCCCTAGAAGATGGATGATCAAAAACAGAGAATCGACTGGGTCGATAGAGAATATCTGCGAACAATACCAAAACAAAAAATTTCAGTTTAGTCAAACAGGTTGTGGATAGTCTTTTCAAAATTCCAATCATAAAGTTCTCGGAATCACCACCCTGTGGCGCTCTCAGTCAACCGATTTGAGTTTTCTTTTTTTTAGGTTGCCACATCTGTCATTGACATTCTATGACATTTTTAGCTTGAAGTTACGCCGCATTCAGTACATCTGGAATTGTGTGTTCGCTCGATTTTGTACAATTTTCAAAGTGGAATTGAATTTGCAACAACGAGTTTGTATTGAACTTTAGGTTAAAAACGGTTTAAATGGTGTGACGACATTGCAAATGTTAGGCAAGTGTTTCGTGACATTCTAAAAAGTCGTTTATCAGTGACACGAACATTTCAGATTCCGTGAACGATGGTAAGAGAAGAATCATCGAAAACCGACGAATACATCAACAAACTCAAAGGAATGGACCGCAAATTGACCATCACAGGGGCAGGGGCAGATGGCAATCTCCAAAACTACAACTACTCCGAGCTTGAAATTTAAAAAAAGTGAGCTGCACTGATGAATTAGCAATTTCATATACAATTTCGCTGAAGATGTCAATGCTGCAGACGAGGTTTAGTTTAGATAGGAGAATTAGCAATCTAGCATAAACCACTTATCAACACTTAATCGTCGGTATACGGTTTAGCTCGTTAAAACTTTTATAGCTGATAATAGCGTCTTGTAGCTGATTATAGCTCCTTGTAGCTGCTTATAGCGCCTTGCAGCTGAATATGAGGGTCCTTCCTTAGCTTAGAGATCTTAGCTAACAACCAAGTACATTTGGAGGTCCAATCAGGTCTAGAAATTTGTCGTAAAGAAAAACTACACTTAGAAAATTATCCGTACGATTTTCATACGATCAGAGCTATGAACCACAAAGCAAGGGTCCAAGACTCATTCCATACGAAAACGTATGAAATGAAAACTGTTGCATTAGTCGAGAAAAACATGCCTCATATACACTTTCAATCGACATCACTTATCAAACGTGTGTAGCTCCGTGGGATTGTGACTCGCCTCTGGATCCCAGGGTTCATGGTTCAAATCCCGATTTCAATTTTTTTTTCTGAGAGGAAAATTTCCATACGATCGTCCTATAAACTTCTTTCCATTAGGGAATCGTTAGAAAAATGCTATAATATCTTGCGGCAAATTTTCATACGATATTCGAATTAATTTCTCTCGATTTGTTTGCTCAGTGTATTCGAGTTTTGAGCATAAAGTATGATTGTACACGCCACACACTTATATGCTACAAAAATTGGCTTTGGAAGTCTTCAATCATTCACTTTGTGTGCTCACTAATTTGAAAGCCAGAATACGTTATTTATAAGGCTTTAGAAGTGGAAGTCTACTTACTAGAGTAATATTGAATACAAGAATAAATTTGGCAAAAGACCATGTACCAGTCAAGTTGGGCTATCTTCACCTCCTTGCCAATTCCGTATGGAGTAGCATCGTAATAATTTGTACTTGCATTGGAATGGCTTTCAATTCCAACTTCTATTCAATTTATAGACTGCCGTATTCAAACGGAACTATCGAAGCTTACTCATCATATCGTTATCTAGTAAATGAACTTCCACTTTCAAAGTTTGTTGTTGATATTGAAAGCATTTTCTTCGATACAGAATACTTAGTATGATATGTCAAAATAAAACCAAGAGGAAGAAGAAAATGTTGAATAAAAACTGATTAGTCGTTACAATATGCAACAGCATTCCTCAATTAAGTTAGGCAGTGAATAAATCTCGCCTCAATTCCGAGAATTCCTTAAGCCTCGTGGAATAGAAGAGTAACGATTCCGATAAGAGCAGACTTAGAACACAAGAGTAACAGGTTGAGTTGTAATTACTGTTAGTGTTTTTTTAAATATGATAAACGTTGCATGGGTTAATCATAGGCTTGTTTGCACATTTTTACAGTGTGTTCAGATGTCAAGGTAAGTATGTTTTGAATTTTTTTTCGTTTGAGACTTGAGGTAATCATAGACAGACGCAGAAAGAGCTCGTGATAAGTTTTTTTTTGGAAATTGTTTTGACCGAGTACTATTTTAAAAATAATTAAAGCCACTCGGAATAAACGAAAGATTCACCTTTCTCACCATCAAACGCAATAAAGTTCTTGGAAAATACTTCCCACAACTGGCCTTAAATGCACTGCCAGGTATCCGGAAGCCATCAAACGATGGAATTTGGTGGAATCCTGGTTAGTCTCTCCCAAATATGGCCCAAAAACTGAAGATGTTGCAGTCAACGATCAGGAGTATTTTAAAATACGACCTTGGAGTGAATCCTTACAAAAAACAACGGGTACATCGTTTGACTAAAATGCAGCAGATTGTAAGAATCAGAAGATGTTGAAAATGTTACAGCAAAATGATCGAGCAGCACATCTTTCTGACATTGCTCGTGATAAACTAGCTGTTCAAAGGTTTCAGAAAATGTCAAAGGTGATGGTTTGGGGAAGTTTCTCCCAAAATTCGAAGGTTTCATTGCTGTTCATTGAGCCTGGTGTTAAATTCAACAGTAAATATTACATCGATAATGTTTTGAAGAACCATTTGCTTTTCTTCGTCAAAAAACACTACAAGAATGCACCATACTGCTTCCAACAAGACTCTGCACGGCCCCACCAGGTGGAAACTACACAGGCTTGGTGTGAGGACAATTTTCGGATTTTATTTCGTCGAAAAAATGACCTCATTTGAATTCTCTCGACTAATATGCATAAGCCAACATGCTGGAAAACTTTTAAGAAACGCTTGGTGAAAACATGGAATGAACTGCTTCAAGATATCGTGCGTGCCTGTCAATTGAGGCAAAGGGAGAAAAATTCAAACTGAACTAAATTAAGACAAATGTTCAAGATAAACCAAACACGAAATGTATTGAAAATTAAAATTCATGCATGTTTCTCATTTTTATGACCATATACTTTACGGACAGGAATTCTCACTCACCCTGTACTTTTCTATAGACTAATAAAGTTTAATTATGTCTGCTGTTATGGTAGATTTTCATCACCGTTTTGCAGTTTTGGTGGCACGAATCTTAGTCATCTTTCTTTCGCCGCATTGAACAAACATGGGCCGAGAGACAGAAGACGCCAATGTGCTGGGCAAGCTTTAACGGTGGCTGGTTCGTCTCTCGTCAATACATCAATGCCTTCCCAACAAACATCGATGTCGAATAACCGCTTGTTCGAACAAATTTGGCGAAGTTATTCAGCTTTCTAGAAGAAAAAGCAGAACGACTTCTCCTAATTTGTTTGAATACATAGTTATTCAGCACTGATGTTTGTTGGGTTACCCATGGTCTGAATTTGTATCAAGTAGTTAGGAAATGCCTGTTGTGAGGTGGAAAACGGCTAACGTTCGGATTTAGTTTAATTAGGGATTATGGAAACACGTTTTAGTAACGAGCAAAGCAGGAAAGTGATGCTAAATTTTGGCTTAAATGCTGTGTTTGCTTAAGTTACATTCATTACAGAAGTAAATTTGTAACATATTTTGTACGATAACTAGTTTTCTATCTAGGTTTGAATGGTTTGAAAAGTTCTTGTAGCTGAATAAGAGGGGCATTCCATAGCATAGTCGGTGAAGATGCAGCTACGGAGCAATGCTAATGGTGACTGAGTTCAATTCCTCTGGTCTGATTGTGTCTGATTATAGTTGCCACATACTTAGATTGTTTTACAGAAATCTGTAAAATTTTACCGAATTCTCAACAGCTGAACGCTCGGTAATTCGATTTAACGGGTTTCTGTGAATTTTACAGTTATCTGTAAAAAAATAACCGGATTTTGGTGAAACTTTACTTAAATCCGTTATATCGGATTGCCAAACGTTTAGCTGTTGAGAATTCGGTAAAATTTTACAGATTTCTGTAAAAAAAATCTGAGTGTGCACGCAATCATACTAATGCAAAAAGCTTTCGAATATACCTGTAGCAATCCACCTATGTTGATCAGTAAATTGAGAATTCACATTAAGCTCTTTTTGGGTAAGCAATAAGCATAAATTAACAATAAAAAGAAAAGAAGCTGAATAAAGGCTGATTGAACTTTTAATTGTTTAAGTTTGTTCTGGTAAGCAATAAGCATGAAATAACAAAAATAAGAGGTGAATAAATGCTGAATAAGCTTTTATTCCCAATATGTATAACTTTTAGATATTGGAATGTTTGAAGGTATGGATTTGCAACAGTATTGCATTCATCATAAATCAACCGTAGCCAAAACCGTACGATTTCAGGTGGAAGGGTCAAAGTAACAACGTGCCCAACGTTGATATGTGGAAAGGAATTAGTTTTTATAAATTAAAAGACATGGTTGGGTCAATAAAACCATGACCAACAGCCGTCTGTCTGAAGTTATCTAAGGCTGAGTTCTTATTCGTGAATTAATTTTAATTTGACTTAAACTTGAAAGATAGAGAACAATCGATTAATCGATTAAATTCCCTATGCTATTGATCAACAAACTTTTGATAAGCTGTCTGTGAAAATTGGGTTGCCGTCTGTCAGAAATAAGTCAGCTCGAGTAGCAGACTTAATAGATTTTTTACCATCTGTCAAATTTTAGTGAAAATTAAAATTATTTCGCGAATTAGAACACATCTAAGCTGCTGATGTTTTCTGAATTACAAAAATATTAACAATTTCTGAAAAAAATCAATTTCTGATCAATTAGCGCACCGATTTGCATTGCTGAAGTTCCTATCTGGACAATTTTCCTGTCGTAGGCAGTACGACGATAAAAATGGATGCAAAAACTTAATTGTGACTTGATCGAGTCACACAGCAGTCACATCAACCTGTTTTCAACAAGTTTGTTACTGTGGGAAAGCCTCTTATCAAATTAACAAACCCTGAAATGTCCTTTCTTCAGTGATCGGAAATCTTAATTAGAGAGTTTTTCTACGGTTGCTTATTGCCATGGGATCAGATTGATCTGAATTCAAGACATAGGATAGTTATGCTTAGATAATGAGATATGTTTTCATGTTATACTGTTTGTAGCATGTAGCGTGAGGACTTTTTAAAATAAAATGCTATGAGAGCTACAAGTTTGACAAACCTCGATGGCAGTTGATTTTTAACATTGACTGGTGGTTGATTGATTGGTGCATTGCAGACGACAACAAAACAGACGTCAGGTGGTGAGAAAGTTGTTAACACTGATTGACTAGTGCTCGTGAGTCAGCGCTAGTGACAACAGGAATGAGTGAAACAGGCATTTTTCGGCATGTTTATTTAGCACAACTGAAACTAGTCTCGGTTGTAAGAAACGACTCACCAGCGCTCGTAACTCAGCATCACTGAATACTGCCTATAACCAGAACTACGAGCTGTTGGAAACGTTGGATTTTTAACAAACATTGACTTAAATAGCAACCATGATATCATGTCATGTCAGGGACGTCAGTGACATTTCAATCTATGTTGATATCACAAGAAGAAAATTGCAAATTTCTCATTGGGCTCAATAAATAAACAGCGCTGAGAAAACCAGCTAACAGTTCTGACAATACCACTATGTTTTCTTATCATCATCAGTCGTTCTAGTATCAATACTTTGTTACCAAACCAGTTGATGTAACTGCATTGTGACTCAATAATGTTACAAGTAAGTTGTTGCAACAATTTTTGACGTTCTTCCAACCTGTCGTAAAGTTGGAATTTTTGTTTCAGCATTTGAATCCCTGTAGGTCCAATTTAGATGTCAGTTGTGCAACGACATTGAAGCAGAGAGAATTCATTTTTCGACTGTGTTGACCGATACCGAGATCAGTATGGTATTGAAATTTGTATTTTGATGGAAATGAAATGGATATTGCGCAACACTGCATGTAAAGATTAGCAACCCTGATTGCTCGGAACTATTAAAAAAATAGTTGCAGAAACTGCAACTCAACGTTTCATAGAAGTTTTCACCATAGTATGACTTCCCACCGTGATCCAGGGTTATGCTTAATTAGTGTTAGTTGTATTCTTCCAAAGCAACATGAAATTGTTAAAATCGGTTGCCTCAACTTTATTGTGACTTAACTATGAGTACTTGACGTTATATCAATTGTTGTTTAACAAATGAGCTGCTAGAGATTACAATTCACAATCTTGATTCGATCAACCTGGTCCTGTCGTATCGATTTTAAGTAATCCCCATTTTCCCTCTCGCATGTCATCATCACATATGGTGCAACGCCATCTTTTAATTCTAATCCCTCCCATCCATGACCGCCAAAGACCTCCATGTAAATTCGATCGCACTCAACGTTTCGAACAAAGGTATTACCCTTATCCCTATCCCTAGCCGATTGTTTCATGGTGTATCTGGAGGTGAGTGATTTGAACATTTATTTTGCAAAGGTTTTGCTAATTTCCTTAAAATTTGTCACTCTCCTAAACATACCAAACACACGTACACATTGATGCTTATCAGCGCAGAATTTGGACTCCTCCGGTCTCGCTGCAAGTAACGACCGCTCGCTTTGTGCGCAAAATTGCCGACATTCAGTCATCGGAAGTCTCGCATACCTCACCCACTCCTTGAGTCTTCTACAGTGTCCGCTTTTTTATCAATATCATGGAATGTACTGGAGCGGCAAACTGGCGAGAAACAGGCTTTGTCGATCGGTGGCGGTGCCGGTACAGGAGATCTTCCAGTGCTTCAGGTAGAATATTCGCTGCAGTCCTTGGACGCCGAGGGATCATGACTCCGGTAGCTTGCCCAGCAACCTGCCGAAAGCAGTGAGGTTTCCGCCGGGCGCTACAGGTTGCTGGGTCACGCGGATCTCTGCAGACTGCCGCCGATGATCTTCATCTGCAGAAGTTCGACCTCTTCGGTCCTCGAAGGCCATACCGTTCTGGAAAAGAGGCGAGCCACCGTTAGAAAAATCGACTTGGATAGCAGAGAGGGTACAACAGGATCAATCTTACCTTGTCACTAGTGGCTCGGACGGCACAGAGGCAGGCAAATGCGCTGATATGAAGTCGGATGCCCACGGCGTGCAAGCTCCTGCTGAACTCGAGAATTGCGTTCAACCAGTCACCGAACGAACGCTGGCACTGATCCAGCTGTGCATGGACGACACGTCAGGTAGCAGAATGTCATTTTGGCGTCATCGATTCAGTGCGCCGATAGGACAACCGCAGGACGAATAGCTCCGGCGAAGCTGACTGGAACAGAAAGCCCTGGTCTTCGGAGCCGGAGATCACTGAAACTGCAGCCGCGAACTGTTTGATCACATTTGATGGATGTCGTCAGTAGATT
>JASCZW010002543.1:0-15146 GCA_034211315.2 Aedes japonicus
TGGTACGAAAATACTTCGGTTTTCCTGAACATCGTCGAATGATGGAATCCCGGCGGGGCACATATTTTTTGGCGGATCTGCTCTTGTACCGATGCCATCTCAATGCCACTTGACAGATTGTGATAAAATTTTGCCAACGTAAACATTACACTCTTAACTCAATTCAGTAAAATTGTCGCGTCAGTGGTATGAGTCAACGAAAGCATTTATTTCAGTGTATGGTTTAGCTTTCAGTGAGTACTTCCACCGCGTTGACGTGCGTGAGATCGCTGCGAAATCTTATTTTGGACAAGTGGTTAAAAAATCCTAATTGTTCACAGTGTCAAATGTCATCAGCAAGTTTCTACAAACCAGAATGGCATGCAACAAACAAGATGAGAAACAAATGGTGAAAGTATACTAGAGGAAGCTCAACATGTCGGTGAGAGATGTCGCCAAAAAAAGTGGATCTAGCTAAGTCAACTGTGCAGGACATTAAAGTGAGATGTGGACTGAGGTCATTCAAAGCCCAGAAGAAACCTCGTGAGATGATGAAGGTTTTGAAAAAACGAAAACGTTCTGAAAAATATCTCGTTTGGCAAGCCGTCTGTACGTGCGGTAAAATCAGCCAACCATTCATCAAAAACGCCTATTGCCACTTCTAAAGCAGCATTCTCAAAACACCCTGTTTTGGCCCGATTTGGCATCTTGCCACTACTCAACAGTGACGAAGAAATGGTACGAGGAAAATAATGTCATTGTGGTACCTCGTGACATTAATCCTCCAAACTGTCCAGAGCTCCGACCGATCGAGAAATTTTGGGCAATAATGAAGGCTGATTGTCGGGAAATAGGAGGACAGTTAAAAGTGGTTTCAAAATTTAAGCAGAAGTGGACAAACGCTTACAAAACCAGAGAGGAGAAGTTTTACCTTTATGACAGGAGTCAAATCAAAGGTCCGAAAGTTTGGACGTGAGGGTGAAATTTCAATCTGTTATAGTAAAAGTGTAAAGGAACATGCTTGAGGAAATTATTGTATTAGAAATGTATTAGTTTGGATTTCCGTTTAACCCAGAACGTTGGTGTGATGACACAAAATTTATTTCCGGATACGCTTCAGTAAAACTTTGCTGAACAAAATACACCACTTTGATTAAACGAACTGTTTTCACAGTATAATTATTTCAAACCATTAGGGCTCTTTTTAAAGTAGGCATTTTTTGAAAGTTAGTCGTGAACGCAATTGTTAAACCAAAAACGGTGGTTTGGATGCAATGTCGTAGATATTCATTCAAATCAGAATTGGTCGATTGATTCGTATACCCCCGGGAAATGTTGATTAACTGAAGACTTTATAAGCCGAGTTATTTAGCGAGTTTTTAGAGAAATTAAAACACAAATTTGAGGATTGATACAGTAATTCCCATTCAAATTTCAAAGTCATAGCTTTAGAATAGTGAATATTTCCAAAATTTGCATCATTCCTATTATTGTCGTAACAAGGCTGATCATCATAGCAAATTATAAAATTGGCAATCGGAGTTTCACCGAAATCTCACCTAGGTTAAACAAAATGAGGATTCTGCGAGGGTCGAAGTAATTTTTATCACTTTGTAAAGTGAGAAAAAGTCCCCTTCAGCGACGTGACTCCTTCTGGGCAAATCAAATGGAGAGTCACGCTACTGTGACGTGAATTTTCTCACTTTACCAAGTGACAGAAGTCCCTTCAACTCGTGGAATAACCTTCAATACTAAATACCGTAATGAGGTCTTGATATTCAGTCGGTTGGTAGATAGAGCAGTATTCTATTGGACTTCCATTTCCAAATGTGAGTAGGACTCTCTTAGTTTATCAATAATTCTCGGCTCCGTATTATCTTTACGGATTTTTGAGACTAACAGATCAATTGATTCGTAAATTGACATCTTTCAGTACGGAAAGTTAACATGAGAAAATATTTCTACAGTACAACCCAAGGAACACAAAACTGACATAATTGGTTGCAGTAACTTGCTTCTAACTTAAATTTGTTGCATTAAAGGGTGTACGGAATCAAATTGCGACACACACAAATATTCGGCAAAATTCGCCCGTTCAACCAATCATCTTCAAACTTTCAGGGAGTAAAATAAAACATGTTTTGAATATTTTCCCATGTTTGTTTTATTCAATTTCAATTCCATATCCAAATGCACGAACCTTCTTCTTTACACTACTCATAAGGTCCTGTACAACATTTGGACCAACTTTTTTTTGCGTGGCAATCTATTTTTTCTTCATATCTTCCTCCGATTTCACTTCCTTAGGATGCTTCCGAAGTGCCTGCTTCATGATGGCCCAGTACTTTTCAATTGGCCGCAGTTCCGGTGCGTTCGGGGGGTTGAGATGCTTCGGCACGAAATTGACCTTCTTAGCCTTGTACCACTCCAAAACCTCTTTCGAGTAATGGCACGAGGCTAAATCCGGCCAGAAAATCGTAGGACCATCGTGTGACCTCAGAAGAGGAAGTAGACGCTTTTGGAGGCATTCCTTTAGGTACACCTGCCCATTGACCGTTCCAGTTGTCACGAATGGGGTGCTCCGCTTTCCACACGAGCAAATTGCTTGCCAAATCATATATTTTTTGGCAAACTTTGACATCTTCTGCTTTCTAACGTCCTCAAGGACATCGAATTTATGATGAGCAGTGAAAAACTGGAGCCCCGGAAGCTGCCGGAAGTCTGCTTTTACATACGTCTCATCATCCATAACGAGGCAATGTGGTTTCGTCAACATCTGGGTGTAGAGCTTCCGTGCACGTGTTTTACCTACCGTATTCTGCCGTTCATCGCGATTAGGCACCTTTTGGACTTTGTACGTGTCCTTCACGTATTTACACATCTTGCACGAAAGGTTTGGCTAGATTCAGTTTCAGTCGCCACATCTCGAACTGAACTGTTAGAATTCCTCTTGAAAGCTTGAACTACCCGCTTGTGATCCTTAACACTATACGGAGATCCATTTTTGCCACCCTTCCGATCAATGGTCAAACGTTCATGGTACCGATTTAAAACACGAGACACCGTAGAATGTACCATTCCCAGCTTCCTACTGATGGCACAATGAGAAAGATCCGGATTTTCGAGGTACGTGCGCAAAATTTCTTCGCGCCGCTGCTGTTCTTCCGACTCCATCTTCGCAACGATTGCACATCTGCGTGAACAAATACACATTGAACTAATTCCACCCAAAATTTCAAAAGAGAATACCCAACGAGTAAAAAGTTACAGCAATTTAAAAGTGATGCAATTTGATTCCGTACAACCTTTAAAGTTACTTTTACTGATTTGCAACAGCTGTACGCTGGGGACCTTATGCGAGTCGAGAAATTTTCCCTCGCGGTCTTATCCTAGTCCAGACCTGGAAGACCAACTTACCCAAGAGAGGACCTGTCAATGTTATTCTGCTAGTTCTATTTACTGAACTTAGTCCAGAATATTCCTTATTAAATTCGCCAAGATCTTCTTCGGATTAATATCTAGCTTGATCTACGTGCTTTGAACTCCTTTTCAGACGCATTCATTTGATTATGCCGTAAGCTTCCAAAATGAAGTGGCGTGATGCAGGGTACAAAACACATTGGTTACTTTTGGTTAAAAAACAATGTATATAAATTATATAATCCTAGAGGGTTTGAGCTGTTTAGTGGAATACTTGTAACTATAAATTAGAAGAAAATTAGTAATCTCCATTTAATTCCAACTACCTTTGTATCATTCGACAGATACGCGTATTTCGTCTAGTCGAGTTATTAGTACGAGACACTGAAGAAGTCTGCACATTGTAGACGAAATACGCGTATCTGTCGAAGATAGCAAAGGTAGTTGGAATTAAATGGAGATTACTAATTGTTTCTTCTAATTTATAGTTAACTTATATAATGTTTATATCATACATAGCAATTTTTTAATGCAAATCTAAGATTTTTTCTTTAACGTTTGAGTTTATTCTATCAGTCAAATGATTTGAAACGAGTCGATTCTCCATGCGATTTTCACGGAGAGCCGAATCATTGCGAGTTATTCGTTTCAACTCATTCGACGCGCAGAATAGGTCTAGTTCATAAAAGCTTTCTCCAGTTCTTCTTGAGAGTTTCTGTCCAAACTTTCAACGAACAGCCTCTGGATCTTTTTGTGAGTTTTTTGTAAACTTTTTCTACAATTTAAAGGAAACTAACAGTTTTCAAGTGTCCCTGATATTTTTTAAACTATTGTTTGGTTTTCCTCCAAAAAATCCCCGGTGGGTAGGAGACATTTTTTCTAAATCCTACAATATGCTTACTTTTGAGGCTATTCTGTAAGTCGAATGAGGCGAAACGAGTCGCTTGCATTTAACGAGTCGACAATCTTTAAATCGAGTCGACTCTTCATTTGGACGCAGTATCCAGTTATTCGATTCAACCAACAATTGTCGATTCATCAAACGAGAGCTACTCCTTTTGATGCATTCGACTCGTAGAATAGGCCCAAGATAGGTTCATTTTCCAGGTTTGAACACCACTGGATTGGTCCACTGCCGAGGTAGTTTTCCACTCTTTTTTGTTTTACTTTTCCGTTTTATTGGAAGTTTTTTTTTTGCGAAAATTGAATGAATGCTTGTAATTTGTAATTCTCGAAACCGTCATAACTTTTATGACGGTGATCAAATTAAAAGCATGCATTCAATTTTCGCCATATGAGACCGACTCGTTTAGACTCATTTGACTCGAAGAATAGATCCATCTGAGTAATACAAATGCTGAAGTAGTGCTTCACCCTATAAAGGATTTAGTTTTTTGCGTAATTGAGTCTACGTTTTTAACTGACTAAGAATAAAATGGCAGTTGCCAATTTTGGAACTCACTGCTTCTCAGGGCATGAAATAACATAAGGCATAACTAGAATAGAGTCGAAACCTGTACGCCAGGCCTTTGATGATATCGTTGTGTAAATCCTTTCGAATCATTTTGCCAGACATACACGGAAAATGTCGTCCAAGAAGACGCTGTTGCAAATGATTCGGAAGGAGCCACGTTTGAGTTTTTTGAGTCCTTTCGTCTGTTTCTTCAATTGTCTGTTTGTTATTTTATTAGTCAGTGTTACGTTTATAAGTTTCATACGGCGTTTGGTAATTTCTCCAGTCTTTTGTAGTTCAGTCCGTGAAGAGTGTCATTTATGTGCTCTGAGAGTCTTCCGAAGCAGTTTTCTCGAACCAAAAATAAGAAGCTATTGTATTGTTCATTGTGCATTAGAATGATATAACTTAACTCCTTTTGAAGCATTTCACCAGCCGTGCAAGGATCATGTCGTCCATAGAGACGCTGTTGACACTGCCTCAAAAGGTGTTACATTTTCAAGTTTGCTTTCCCTTTCTCTCAGTCATGTTCATGTCAACTGTTTTGTATGGTGTCGTGTCGTCTTTTTGTCTGTTTGTTATTTAGTTCGTCAGTGTCACGTTTATAAGTTTAATAAGGTGTTTTACTTATCTTTGTTATTTCTTCATGATTTCTGCAGTCTTTTGTAGTTTGTGAATTTCTTCATCTTTTGTTTGTCTGGAGTCGCTTCGTGCCATTCTGTGATATGAATTTCACTCCTCTCAATGTATTGCCATCTACAGTTTTGCCATGAATATGCGGGTCATATTTCATATTCGGGGGCTGTTTTTAGTATACTGTTTGCTTGTTTGTCTTTATTTGAGAGACCTTCAGTCGGTGGCTGGTTCGTCTCTTATTTTAGTATACTTCCGTGATCACTTCTATATGATAATGTATCGAAAATAGTTTAGTCTGGCAGTTTTAATTTTCTTTTTATGGCTCTGTTGTTAAACCAATTCGATGCAATATGGTGATTTTCTCTTCCTTCTACGACGTTATTTGCACTGTCGCGATATGGGTAATTTGTTTGGCTTTCATCTCCTGTTTGATCTGATGAGTTAATACATCATCCATTGCCGGTGCACATTTTAAAAGCTGCGTTTTATTAAAAACTAGAATTTTCCCAGAATTAAATAGGCAAAATCGCCTCACGCTAAAAGACCTCGATAAAAGTATAGCATCTAGGGTTACCATTCCCATTTTCATCTCATTTCTGATTTCGTACTTTTTATTCATTGTTAATTTTAATTATTTTTATTTGTTGTTGAAAGCAAGCCACAAAAGGAATCAATTGATTGATACATCAAACCTACATTTCCGATTAATATGAAAAAATGGATCATGAGATGAATAATGGAACAGTTCCCCTATGTGGTAATGCTATTCAAAAGTGTGCTGATTTGTGATACTAAACTATATCAGCTTTTTCAACTGATTCAATATGATTAAATGCAGCATTTCTACTATTTGCAAATACTGTATTTGACCATTGAGCACCATCTCAACTATAATGTTCATCGATAAGAAGTACTAGAATAAGAATAAGAATAAGAAATACTAAAAATACTTTTGGGCTGCATTTCCACTGATCTGGTTACACTTGAGTGCTTCTTTCCAAAATGGTAAAGAACCAGACCAGCCCTGGAATCTGGTAGTTGAAGTTAAACTACCTCAAGGTTTTGCCACAGCCCAGGGAAAATAACATAAGGCAAAACAATTATACCATAAAATTAACAACTGTGAAACTGAATCAATGTTTTTTTGCAGCTCGCACATTTAATTGGCTTGTTTGTAATTCTTTGTTGACCTATAAATAGATGCGAGAGGCAGACACCAGCACCAAAAAACAACACTAAATTAATAAAGCACTTTTCCGAACCACAACCCACCTAACGAATGCGACAGTCACACAGTTAGAGTAGGATTCGATTTCATACACTACGTCTTTCACATCACTCTACTTAAAATTAAATAATCGAACAATGTTATGAAAATGTCGCGAATGAAACTGCCAAAATAAAACATATCATAAGCGCGGCATGCTTCGATCTAACAATCAAACAAATCGATTTTCAGCCTCATCGAACATGTGACGTTTTTGGGCTTACAAACTTCACTCTCAACGAATCTTTTCACACATAGCTCTTTCCCCGCTTTGAAGTAGCAGTTTTAGTTTAATCCCTCATCCCGCAGACAAATCGATTCCTAATTCTCCGGAAAGTCCGCCGATATCGCCAATCGAACTCACCGTTTGTCTCCATTCCCATAATTCCCATTAAATGCAACATAAATTTAAGGATAACCACATTTGCTTCCTGAGCCACTTTCACGGCTTACTCTCGGAAGACTCATGAATCTTGCTTCCACTGCACTGCCATAAATCGCCCAGCTACAAAGGCTACAAGCCAGGAGCCACCGGAGGAATATAAAACCCACCATCGATCCACCATTTTGATTGATTATCGAATTACGTGTTTGATGGGCTTAATTCAACAATTGAGCGAGGCGAATCTTATGCTTTTTTCTCGCTTTGAAAGGAAAGAAAACGGTCCCGTTCGTAAAAGGGAGGGCTGTATCGAAAAAGAAAAAAAAAGGATTCAACATCAATCCCATTTTCCGATGCAAGACGACGGCGGTTTTGCATTGGCAATATTAAAATAAATATCCTTCAGCGAGAGCAGAGAAAAAAAACAACAACATTCCTACAATATCGATGATGAACGAGACCTTTTTCCGTCCCCCCCTCCCCCGTTCCAAGACGGGCCGAGTTTGAGTCAATCGTGAAGAAGAAAGGATGTTTCGCGGGATGCACCTCATTCCACTGTTTTGTGACCGTAAGCCGTGTACTTATTAATGCTCCCCCTCACCAAACATGGTCGACGTAATGCAAAATTGGTGTACGGATTATTATTTATGGCCACTGACTGCCGAATCCGACCGAAAAGACCCTAAACACACATCGAAGCAACTCTCTTTTGATTTGTTTTCCGCGAGTAGCTGGACTTTGCAAGGGGCTTTCGCCATACATTTCTAATGTGTTTTTGTTTCGATTCCGGGTGGGTCCCGTATTTGTTAGTTTTGCAATCCTAATTTCTGCCAAGCCTGCTTTGGACGGGTTGGTTTCTTCAAGTAGGCGGTTGAGCTTATCGGGGCAAACGGTGTGTTGGAAAGATGATTTTTTTTCTATAATCAGGACGGTAGCATGTTGGACGAACGAAAGAAAATCCTACACTAGTCATTTCGTCGTATGCCGCTCCAATAATCTATTCCTGAAAATGGCATTTCCAGTAAGAGAGAGGGATGATATATTTTCCCATAGCAAGTATCCCCCTTCTGTTTCTGTTTATTCGCAACAAACGCACATTGACTTATTTGTATCTACATTGGCTGTGGTTCGCTTCCTTCAAGCAAAGTCTATACACATGAAAGCCCGAATAACCCTCGACCTCAAGAAAAAGAGAAAGCCTCCCCTTTTCTCCTTTCCAGGGGGTGGGGGGAGGAGAGTTCACTTTGGCGAATGAAAGCGAATCTTTATTTGACAATTCAATTAATGCTGACTGCCATGAAGTTACATTTGCTCGGCATTGGCTGCCGAATGGGGCCAATGCCTGAAGTGCTGAGCAAAGGTTTTTCGTACAAATAACCAGTAAAATTGTCCACCCGTCCGAAATGCAGAGTCGAAAAAAAAGAAGGAAAACATCCAAGAATATTTGTCAGGATTAAAAAATAATATTTAATCCCATTTCTTGGGATGCTTTCGAGGAGGTTCCTGCGTTCTCTTCCTCCCGTAAAAGTCGACCATCCAGGCATAAAATTTCTGCTAAAGAAGCAAGCCATAAAATCGTCGTGGTATTACAAAGATAACAGTTAAGTAACTTGGTTCTGCCGGGCCGGTGGTGGTGACTTTCGGGCGTGCGAATTTTTACCAGTCGAAATAAACTGCCGGATTAATGTCAGACACTCCGGGCAGAACCTGGCCAGGCTCGTTCGCCCGGGGGAATTGATATCAGCGAATTGCACCGCGCAGTCTATAATTTATTCGCATAATTCGCCTTATCGTGTATTTTAAAAGTAAAATAATTATCAGCAAATTAAAGAAATGGTGGACATAAGAGCCAGGATGGGAGATGACAGATGGGATCTAGATTGGCGAGTCGAAGCTTTTTCCGACATAGAAGAATCCACACTCAATAAAGCGATTGATCAAAAATCAAAATCTGTGGGTCCCACACAGCGAGAGCAAAGTAGACAAGTCGCTTATCTCCGTTTAGCGAGTTTGACTTAATCACTTGGATTCTTTTTTTGGGGGATAAATCGTGTCCAGCGGCTCAAAACGTTGACATACGAAAGGGGGGAAAAAAGATGATAAATCCATCAGCTCTTTCGCGCGTCCTAATGAGCGGTTTATGGAAACGAGACAACCCCAGTATTGAGCAGAAACGGGTACAAAACGGCAAACAAGTCCCGTTCTTCCTCTCGGAGTTGTTTTGATGTTTTTTTTTCCTGGTAAGCTCTATGGACTGATTGTAATTTAGGAGTTCATTAATCTTGCTGGACCTCTAAGCTCCTCCCCACGTTATTTTCGGAACTCCGGGGAGATGTGATCGACCCCGAAGATGGGTTGGCGATGGCGAAGGTGGTTCACACGAGATTCTTCAATATTTGGAAGTTGCCTGTTTGGGCTTCGGACCGACCGATGAGGGGATGCGAGATCCGCACAAGCGATTAAATGTTAAATAGCGTGGGCTTACTGTCTGGGGCTGTTGTCGTTAGAAGAGTGGTCAGCGCGGTCATGTGGGCTTTGGCAAATGGCATCCGAGCCGGACTCGAGTGAATAAGTGGATGTCACTGTGCTTGGGAGAGAAAAATTGGATCTTTGTTAAGCTGTTTGTTTTGGTTTGATCTTCGAACGGGGATTTTGATGGGGAAACATTTCAAATTGATTCAATTAAGTCTGGCTGAGATGGGTACAAATGGCAGACTCTAGGAGGGATTATTTGTGAAGAGAGTAGTTTTGGTTGTTTGTTACGCAACGCTATGAGTCGGTGGGTAATGTGTGTTCAACAATGTTCAATTGATAAACATTATTTACCCATACAAAAGACACGGCCGGATTCAAATTAAGTGTTAACTAGGCTGTCATAATTTGAAAAGGAAATTGGCTTGTTTGTACAGAACAATGAGAAACCAGAATTTCATATTGCCTCATGTAGATTGTTGGGAATTGACATAACGAACAACTTCCAAAACTGTAATTTTGCTAAAGGTAGGTCTGTATCCGCAATAATCCGGACACCTGAAAACATGAATAAAACATATATTTCGCATTATATTTCCGTCGTAGTTGTTTATTTTAGATTCATGGGATGTGTTTTAACAATTCGTGAAGACAAAACATAGTTATTCGGTATTTGCATAAAATTTTCGAACTTTGCGCTTAACTCCGTCCATTAGGGTTTGTACAGACTCTTCAGAAATCGTAGAAGCTGTCTTTGTCCAAATTTGGGGAAAGTGTTTGTTTTTCTTGATTCCTTGCTTCTTTCCAGAAAGCTTCCGCTTCATCAGAGCCCAATATCTCTCGATTGGTCGTAGCTCTGGGCAATTTGGCGGGTTTGAGGTTTTTGTTATAATGTTCACTTGATTTGCTTGGTACCGCTGCATCACAGTTTTAGCATAGTGGCATGATGCCAAATCGGGCCAGAACAAAGGTTTTTCTTCATGACTTTTGATGAAGGGTAGCAATCGCTTCTGCAGACATTCTTTCTGATAGATTTCCTTGTTGATTGTGCCTGTAGGTGACGAAAGATTTACTCTTTTTGCCACACGTGCAAATTGCTTGCCTACAAGGTACTAAATTTCGGTGTTCTTCGTTCTGAAATGCTCAGCTGTAGCATTCGGCCATAGCGTGAATAAAATCCTGCCCTGGAAGCTGCTTGAAATCCTCCAGGACATAAGTCTCATCGTCCATAACAACGCATGAAAACCCCGTCAAATATTCGCAGTAAGACGTCAGTCTCGTGATTTTGCTGCTAAGTTCTGTTTGTCGTTGCGATTTGGAACTGGTTTTACTTTTTTATACGACTTAAGTCCCAAACGTTAGCTTTGATTTCGGACAAAAACCAGGCGCCATCCCGGATCGCACGAGCGCCACCGTTCGAATGGGAGAGATTTGGGTTTTTCGTTGAATATCCTTTCACCTTCGGCTCCATGACAGGATCAGCGCGTCCAATGCTTCATGTAACTTCTCGGTGTCCTTCCACCATCAAACGTTCCGGAAAACTGATTCGAGTGCATCGTGAACAGTGGATTCAGGCAAATCCATTGTTTTTTGCAAGGTCCCGTACGTGACAAGTCAGGATTTGCCAGTACGCCCGTGCCAAAATTCGCTCGCGCACTCGTTGCGCTTCGTCGCCATCTTGAACGCTAACATTGAAATGTAAACATCAATCATAGTTTTTTTCATCATGGCCTCTCAGCTTATACCACAGTGGGAATTCTCATTCCTACGTGCAATATCTCGAAAGTTACAATGATTTGAAGGTGTCCGGATTTACGTGGATACAGATCGCGGGCGGTCAAATAAGGAAGTGTAGGAATTTGTTGCCGTGATACACGCTCTATTAGATGCCGAGAACACTTGCACTTTCACGTGAAATCACCGATGTCGGATAACAGGATTGGTGGCAGCATGGCTCGTTTTGGAAAACGGTGTTGAATTCACGAAGCATTTTAAAATTAATACTGATTTCTGATTTGAACCGATAGTAAGGATGCTAATAAGCCACTCACAAATTGTGATGGTGGTTTTTCGGTAAGAAAATGAGGTTAATTTTACAAAAGCTTAAGAGTCAAATTGGATTGATATATACCAACAGTTAGATGCTGTTGGAGCGACTCACAAAATGGGGTAGCAGTGCACTTGCTCCAGGATGTGGTGGCACGGCGAGTATGGCGAACCAATATTATGGATCACATTAATTTTGATCCCCATCACCGGCTCACGATACCCGGTAAACCACCACATCTCACCAGGAAGCAACTTGGTTGTTTTTTCGGTGTTCACTCGAGCATCGACACAACCGTTCCAAGCCGATGCTCGTATCAAACTCTTTTTTCTCGTATACTTTCAATATTTACAAGTGCATTCTACATTGGCACAAAAAAACAACCATTGGGAGATAATCTTGGGCTGGGGAACGGCTTCAGGCCCTTTTGGAACCCTTTTCATTCGCGGGGTTTTTTCTAAAGCAAATTAATCAAAAATATACTTTCACACTGCCTAAAATTAGCGTTGCATGTTATTGTACACCCCGTGTTTGAAATAGGTTCTCCTACTGATAAAGCCGTTTCCCTCTATATATTTGAAGCTTGGCAAGTCTTCGAAAGTTCGTGTGTGGATTTGATTTTAAGGCGGGGATTTGGGGCGGATTTGGCGAGGATCTATTTTCATATTTCTTGTGAGATCTCTGAAAACATTTTCGACAATGTTGTTCAAATGTCGTTCATTATTTATTTTCTTGATATCCAGTAATTTAAAACATTACGTCATAACCGAAATTTCAGCTTAATTAGATCATGGAAGAATGAAAGACAAACCGCCAAACACGAACATTATGTATGAAAATCCAGCTTTGGTCTTAGCATTGTCCGTAGCAGTAGTTATCTCTACCATATTCCACCATTTTTTGGGAAGATTTTGAGAAAAATTTCTGAACACTATGTAGGTAATATAAATACAAGCAAACAGTGAACTGGCGCATCGAGTTTTCCACTAAAGCGCATAGGTTAAAAATAGTTATTGCATAATTTAGGGATTGGTCATTTTTAATCATGATCAACCAGCTGCTCCGACAGTAACACTTGAGTATTTCCAAAGTATCGATTCAACTCCACCCAACTCAATTGATTCCGAACCAAAATCTCCCAAAATTTAAGCTCAATTGGTTGCGAACACGGACAGCACTGACTCTTTAACCTTCCTCTGGGAAAATAAACTATTTACTTTCATCCGTCAAGCTCTTCGGCAAAATAACTTATGGAAATGATTTATATTTGTGCTTATGAGAGATCTTTCCAACTTGCTGAACTTTGCTAAAGTCTACTTTTCGATTGAACGTAAAATTATTTAATTATTTATCGATTCCTACGGGAATTACATCCTTATATAAATGATCCACAGCTTTACAGGCAACACTGCTTGCTTGCGGTTTGTCAATGTAGACTCAATTTCTTGCTTTACTCCACACATCTGGCATGTTGCCTGCTGAGTAGTTGATGAACATCGTTTCTCTAATAAATTAACATCTAATTCTAAAATGTGGTATTTAGTAAAGTCGAAGCTGGATTAATTTCCCGTAAGCTTTGCTTGATTTTTTTTTCGTATGCTGGATGAAAACTTTGACTTTCCTATAGAAATTCCCACAGAAACTTCAAAGGACTATTACAGTTCGTGTTCGCAAATATAGAGCAAGAATTTTGGGAGACGTGTCAGAACCTAAGAGAGAGAAGCGGAAGTAAAAAATGTTAGTGTCAAGTGGAGCCAGATTCGAGCTGTCACTAACTGTCAAGTGAAGCCAAGAGAGTATAATATCAGTCAATGAAAGGTATTAATATTATAAACAAAATGTTTTCTTGCTTGACAATAATTTGAACTAAAAACATTTCATTGCAGAAAAGATAGGCGAATTTGAAACTCTGATGAGTGTAAAGGGCGGAACGCAGTAACAACGGAAGCGGAACGGTGAAGGCAGCGGAAGAACCCAATCTGACTAAACTTGGTTGTCTGATAGAAGACTGGTTAGATTCAAGTTGATTCCAATTGTACAGATCGATGTCATTTGTGACAACTGTCAAACTTGTCGTTTCTGTTCTGTTTGCGTCCTCATTGCGTTTGGTGCTTAAGGCATATTTGGTCATAAATTTGACAATTTCTTTTAATACCTAGAGACATGTATTCTTGTACCCAAGCTATAACCATAAAGGGTGATACGGTCAAAATTTGGTCAAGGGAAAACGCGTGTAAATCGGTGAAATCGTTTATTTAAAAAATCAAATTAAATTTCTTTTTCAAGTTCAATTAGTATAAAATTCAGGAAAAATATTCAGTTAGGCTTCCGCTTTTCCAAATCCGAATTGCCGGGCCTTACGCTTGACCCCTGCCATCAGATTTTGTACAGCCACCTTGTCCACCTTCTTCGCCGCAGAAAGCCAGTTTGCCTTGAACTGCTGCTCGTCCTTAGCAGTTTTTTTGGTCTTCTTTAGGTTCCGCTTGACAATAGCCCAGTATTTCTCAATTGGGCGGAGCTCTGGCGTGTTGGGAGGTTCTTGTCGCCGGGAACCACCTGCACGTTGTTGGCGGCGTACCACTCCATGGCCTTTTTACCGTAATGGCAAGATGCCAAATCCGGCCAAAACAGTACGGAACTACCGTGTTTCTTCAGGAAAGCAGCGAACGTTTATTCAAATACTCTTTCACGTAAATTTCTTGGTTGACAGTCCCGGAAGCTATGAAAATGCTGCTTTTCAAGCCACAGGTACAGATGAAGCTTGCCAGACGAGATATTTCTTTGCGAACTTTGACAGTTTCGTGTGCCTGAAAATATCTGCTAGCACCACTCCTTCCTTTTGCCGTATCAAACTCCTGTCCCGGAAGCTGCTGGTAGTCGGCTTTGACGTAGGTTTCGTCGTCCATTACCACGCAGTCAACCGTCAGCATCGTCGTGCTACAGCCTCCGGGATCGCGCTCAACCGTCGTATTTTTGTTTATCATCGCGATTTGGAGTCACTACCTTCTTGTAAGTCGATAGTCCGGCTCGTTTTTGGCTCGATGCACGGTTGTAGACGATACACCCAGCTTATTTGCGGCATCTCGGAGAGATAGGTTAGGGTTTCGCTTGAAACTACCGGCAACTCTCTTTGTCGTCTCAGCGGCTTCCGGTTTCGATTTCCCCCGATCCAGACTTCCTGGCTGTCGACAAACGTTCCCCAAACACTTTAATTACATTTGTAACGGTTGATTTGGCAACTTTTAGCGATTTTGCCAACTTTGCGTGCGAGTAGCTCGGATTTTCGCGATGCGCGAGCAAAATTTTGATACGCTGCTCTTCTTGCTGGACGGCATTTTGACAACTGAAGAGTGAATTCCAAAATCAAAATAGGAGCAACATTCTACACACACACACCTTCAAAATGAGGAGTGTTCAGGTTTTTTAAAATGCAAAGATTGAAAGAAATACGTCAAGTTGATGTTGACCAAATTTTGACCGTATCGGCCTT
>JASCZW010002544.1:0-12622 GCA_034211315.2 Aedes japonicus
GGAGGAAGCTAGAAGCTTAGGAATTCCAAGCGTTTCTACTCTGCGCTCAAGGTCTTGGCGCTCGCTCGCTGGTGGGAAAGCATATCACCTCCTTGTGCTTTACTAACGAGCAGGTCGATTCCGGTTGCATGTTGTATTTCTTGATTGGAGAGTTTGCTTCAATATTGGATTTCATATTGATTTAGCATTGAGTTATTGATGTGGGCAATATGGCAAATAGCTTGTTTGGTGTTGGCTTCTATTTTGGGGTTTCTTACGCTTTTATGCGACAAATTTGACTATTTTCTTGGAAAAAAATAATGTATTGTTAAGTTGGCCTTTGGTTATTGAAATATGGTGAGGATAGTCCTCTCATAAAAAATGATTGTATTAGTTGTCGGTTTATCTTGATCCAAGATACAAATTCTCGAGCAGCTCGTTTTAGACGGTGTGATGCTGTGGCTGGTATTGTTGAATAGATCTGTCTGATTTGATGAAAAAGATTCAAATTTATTAGGTTTTCAATTCCTAATGAACTTTTCTGTTTTTGCAAACATTTCCTACAGATAACCGATATCCCATCACTAACAGCTTGCTTCGTGGTTGGACCAATACTTCAACTAAAACTTATTCAAAATATGTTTCGTTATCGTTCGCATTACCATAAAGATCATTGAAAATGGAATGAGATCCAAATACAAAACAGTTATTTATCAGCCTTCAAGTGTGATTCTACAGTAGATTTGCGACGATTGTTTGCTAAGAATTCAAGTGCAAAAATCAACCGTATACTTCAAATGGCTTGAGTAGAGTTTTTAACTTCTCTAATGGATAAAAAGGTGGCCTGATTTTTAATACAAGAACGATGAAATTAAAATGAATATTGATATAAAAGAGTTGCAAAAAACAACAAGAAGTAATACCAAGATCTGAATCAAGCAGGCAACCAACTATTTGCCACCGTAAAGCTATCTTTTCTCTCCGGAAGGTACGTGTTCACATCCAACGTATTGCAGTTCGTCTTCTTGAAAGTCTGATTAGTTCAACGCTTCACAATTGAGCTGAAATAACTTTTAACAACAAGTTATTTTCACTCCAGTACCAGTGATGGCAGAAAAAAGTAAAAGAGCATCCTTACTGTTGGTTTAAAGCGGGCAAAATTGACTCACACCGTTACTTTAAATTTATTTTATTTCCCTAATAAAGAAACTTCTGTTATTGGCCCCAACAGAATCCTTCCTTCCTAGTAAAATGGAGAGCTTGTCAAACGAAAGGTGGTGACATCCATGACGAGTATGCTGGGAGGTTTTTTTTTTGTGATGTTTCCGTAAGAGGAACTGTTGGAATCTCCGAGGTTAAATGATCTTCATTTGGTGGTACATCTCACGTAGATCTCCGCCTACAGCAATTCTGTACTCACGAAATCCAACGATTACAAGCACCGGTGACACGAGCATATCAGTAACCTGCAAATTTAACGAGACACCCATAACCAAAACCACCGCATCCTACACGAGACGTACTTTACCAAGTTTGTTGGGGCTTAGTTGAATATTCAGGAGAAGGTACCATACTTTACCAGATTCGCTCGCGTTTAGTTCCTCGGGAGTAGCCAAACAAGCGTACCCTCTCTACTGGTATTCCTCAATTTCCTTGCAGGCGTTTGCATGGACCACCAACTTCATCTCCAGCTCCCTCAACCTTCGCAGTACCAGTCTCGAAGCAATATCCGATTCGTAACGTAGTCTTCTCGGGAATCTCGCGTAGTAAGTTTTCAGCAACTTTAGGAGTGAATCCTAAAGGGTTTGAGCTGTTTAGTAGAATACCTGTAACTAGAAATTAGAAGAAAAATTAGTATTTTTCATTTAATTCCAACTACCTTTGCTTATCTTGACAGATACGCGTATTTCGTCTACAATGTGCAGACTTCTTCAGTGTCTCGTATTTATAACTTTAGGAGGTCTTCGTTGAATAGTTCGTAGTAAAATCCCAAAAATCCAGCATCCGTTTTGACAGTTGCTAACTATGGTCCGAAAACAGTCCATCCGAGCTTGCAGCGTACAGCTATCGGATCCACCAGTGCACCGATATTGGCTTCAAGTGAGACGAATAAATAGATATTAGTAATTCCTATCAACATCGTTGGTCGTCCATTGTACGACGCAATACGCAGACCTCGCATCCCAAGCAACACAGCTTGTATTAAACATGTTGAAAGTACTGTCAAATGAAAATAACAGGTTATCGATATACGCTTATAATTCTTTTTGCATATTTTAACATGATGTAAACAGTCCTAAAAGTAAAGCGTTATAAAACATAAGAAATAAAACACTGGCAAGCGTGGGATTTGAAAACTAGTCCTTGGCGTGATAGGTTTGTTACCTCTTTGTTAAGCCAACTCTAAATGTTGAAAAGTCAACTATGAGTATTTATTATTTGCTTCCCGTTGACAATGGTACCACAATCTTGTGCAACAAATTCATCGTGATTGAAAAAAAAACACGTTTTGCAAAACATGGTTGTTATGGTTGTATTCAAAACATGATGTTATGTTATTTCGACAGTATTTAGAAATACTCATAAGATCTTATCCAGTTCATGTTTTATAAATGTATGGAACCAAATTTTTAAGAACAATAATAAAGTATGAATCACTTGCAGTAGTGAAGAAAGTCTCGTTAGTCAGAGTGATGTATTGAATACGAGCGATCCAAACCGCTTTTAACTTGACAGGTTTTCCTATACGTTTATAATGAATTTATAATACATTTGTATTCATCCGCCACAAATATGTGTTGTGTCTTACTTGGGATGTCCTCATATTGCTTGATTAGACAGCATTAAACTTTCGATGGTGTGGACATTCTTCAACAGCATATTTTCGTTCGCGTGAACAGCTGACACCCTCAGATTCATCCGCTTCGAATCCTTCACCAAATTAGCAATATCACCCGTCCCTTTATTGTTAACTTGTCATTGGCTCCGACAACTCCCAAACAATCCACCAGAGTTACAGAAGCTCCTTTGCTCAGGAAAGCAAAGATAATGATGAACTTTTCCTTCACAGTGAATACTAACCGAGAACATCCGAAATAGCGTGATGTTGTTAGTCCAGATGTGAATACCCAAGAAACATTGCAAAAACCATCCAACTATATTATGTTTTATTAAAGTTTTATTAGAGCCAAAAGAATTTTAGTCTAGTTTTTTATGTTCTTTATGAACTCCTAAATTGCTTTTTTGAAATGCCGTTTTAGGACTAATTTATATTATTTTATTATGGTCAGTTGAAAAAGTATTATAAAACCATTTTGCCTCCAGCAAATGTTTTAAACGGCAAATTGGAATTGAGGGAAGTCACCGAATGACCAAATAGTTTTATAGTCATTGCGAGTATGAATGGCTCTTTGGGAAAACTGTGATCTATTTCAATCGCCATATTGATTTATATGATATAATTAATTGAAATGTGAAATAATAAATGCACCACATTTTCAATGCAATGCAAATGACCTGTAGATTGGAGACCAATTTCGGCATTCTTATTGATTTCCATCAGTTTTCACAAAATTCATGATAAATTAATCGAGTACATTTGTTTCCATTTGGTTTTTGTAGTTATAAACTTGCATAATTTCAGAGGTGCATTTATTTAATGCTTCTATCGTGCCAATATTCCCGATAAAATTAAATGCGAATATGATAAGCTGTAGCAACTTAATTTGCTTTGGGTATTTTGCTATCAAACAGAATTTCCTGCAAAACTAGAATTGTTTTCTTAAATATTGTTTACTGCTTAATGAATCAGAAGAGCGGAGAATCTAAGAAAACAGAACAACAAAAACCAACCACGATATCACAATGAAGTTTGAAACCTGTTGCCATTTGGTCATATGCTGGTTTTTAAGTTTAAAATCTTTATGGTCTTATATAGGTTTTGTTTACTTGTTTTTACAACCGTCTGTAGAGTGGGCAATTTTGTACAAATTTTGGCCTAGAGGAGGTGTTAGTAGACAAAAGAATTTTGAATGTATTTTTATCAACGATGCCGGGAGGAGTGTTGAATGGCTGGAATAATACTTATTATTAATTGTGTAGGTTTCGCAGACCTATTTCTGTTTCCTAAATTATGTCGGAGTGGAAATCAGTGAATATCCTTAGGGTTACTTGCTTCTTCCGAAATCAGTTTGTTGTACATCACTCATTCACGCTTATCGTTTCCTAGGATCTTTTCTACCAGCTCTTCAATGAGCAGCGGAATCATAAAATGTTGCTTGAGAACCACTGCTTTCAAGTGCTGTACCGAAGAGAATGAATGCAGTCAGCTTGCTGGCTTTCGGTGATTCCAGCTTAACCAAACGGAAAATAATGTGTTCATCTGAACGAGAAAACCAGCTCATGATTTCTTGAATATATTGTGTTTTCGTTTCATGAGACTATGAACTGTTTTCTCGACACAATGAAATGATGTATAAATCGGCTCAAACCCATTAGAGGAATTTCTGATACTGAATACTTTGTTTATGAGTCTGGCAAATCTACTTTATGGATTCTGAATGTAAAAAAATCAACCGTTAGAATTTGAACCTAGTGTGGAGTGCTGTGATTGTACTTGGTGGATGTACTTACTACGCTTAAGTTATTCTTGAAAAGAATCTTGACTAAAAAAACTTTAGATTAGAGGCAAACCAAGACTTTCTTAGTTCATATTCGCATCTGTCACTTCAATAACAAAACCATAAATAATGGTCATAAATTTACAAAATAAGATAAGAGTTGGTTTCATGATTTTTATTCATGAAAACAGAGACGGATTAGTTTCCGTCACTTTCTGCAGATGACTTTTCAAGAGTTGTTCCGGACGGCCGTACAGCTGGTAAAATTTATTAATAACTCTTGGAACTGATTTCGGTAAAAGAAACTACCCATAAACCGTCTCTAGGCATTCTTGCAACCGCACAAGGTTGTCGATGTCAGATTTCTCGCAGGCTTCGTTGGACGCTTGGAACATCCCAAAAACAGCGGCCATTCTTCCCGCTTTCCTTATAAAATAGGTTACTTCTTGCAGACTTCACTGCTAGCGGATGATTACGCTTTGGTCGGACCATTTCGTACCTACCGCTGCCCGTATTGACTCAAGCAGGCGGAGTTCTTCGATACTTTGCTTTTCTTTGTTTTTTCACTTTTCTCCGAGCTGACATCGAATTCAGCATCGGATTCATGGTCGAATTGACTTCCGTTGCCCTCGGACTGGCTCAATTCTCTGTCGTCGTCAGCGCCCTCATCGGAATTATTCAGACCCCCTTCTGCACAACTTTGAGCTTCTTTCTTGGTCAGGTTTTCAACCTTTTTACTCGGCTTCGAATCTTGGTTGTTTGTTTTTTTACACTAGTTTTGATCGGTAACGGAGTAGCGACTACGCTACGCACGGTCTTTTTTTTAAAAAAAAAAAACAGTCACCTGTTAGCTAGCAGCTTAAATGGTTTAAAGAAGATTTGGTGCGATGACAATATTCTATCATCTCAAAGTTGTCGAAGCAACTTGGTTTAGGGGGATGGATGTGGGTCAAGACTTCATTCGTGTGATGTCTCCCCTCGTTTCCAATCATTATTATTTGAACCCTTTTTTATACCGTGTTGGGCTGACCAACGGAAATCTCTGTGAATGTGAACAAGGTTAAATAAAAAAAAACATTTAATTTTCTGCGTTATCTAATGCGCATAAAGGGAATGTCATAATAAGCATAAACTAATGTGATCTCATATGTAAATTTAAGCCAGATATTGCTGGAATCAGGTCTTTTGTAAGAAAGATTGCAAAAAAATGTTGTATGAAAGATTTCAAACAATTACGCTGTTGTTCAGGCTTGCTTTGCAGGGCTGGTAGCGGTAAATTGATGTAACAGTAGTGACTTTAGTGAAAAAAAAGTGATCAAATAATAATTTAATAGTTAAAAATTAATTAAAAAAGATTTGATTGAGCGTTTGTTATTTGGTTTGTTTCCTATTACAGGATCCTATTATGATAAGAGGCTCATATTTTCCTCTAAAGCTTTTCGAACATGATCGATAGCTTCTTTTCGGAAGCATAGCACAAAATTTATCTCGTATTCCTTCACAGGATGCAAAAAACATTTGAATTGCTGTATCAATTCAGCCCCAGTTGCTATATCTCGTGTATTTAAGATCTGCACTTGAGAAATCGTTTCACCGGATTTCATTCGCGATTACAACAATGCTGAGATTGACTTTCACCACGAAGAACCATTCATCCCTCCTTATGACTTGAAGTATTCGCGTGCTGCTTAAAAGCCTGGAAACCTTTGGATATTGTTAAAGACTTTCTGCAAATTGTACAAAACACTTCGTTATCGCTGTTTTCGGGCACACTCCGAGACAAGGCAGTCATTAGGATCAATTTCCTTCATCCATTCATGGCAGAACGCGCATTTCTCCATGCTGTTCTTATCATGAACCAAACACCAATTAATTCATGTCCGGGCTTTGTTTGTCTGAATTGAAATTAAATACGAATAAACACGTCTGGCTTGTCATCTGGAGCAAAGAAGCATCGATTTTGACAGAACATTTTGCACAATTCACATCGGCCTTTTCGCATTTTTTTTTTTTAATTTCAGTGTTCGTGTTTTTTTCTTTGTCTTTGAAAAGGTTCAAAGAAAAAAAACTCAAATAAAACCAGCAGACATTTATAGTTAAGGATACATGTGTTTAGAAAAGTTATTCGAACCCCTATTCCTTCTTCCCATCCATCAAATCGCTATTCCCTCCCAACTTGTAGCGGCTGCGAGTGATCAGTTCTTCGCTTTTTACCTTTATGCTGAAGATCATAATTTTATATTGAAACAGAAAACTTGGCTCTAAAAAGTTTAATTTGACCATTCAAATAAATGAACTTATTTAAAATGAAATGTCTCCTTTATAGTAGAAAAATACGTACACGGAAACAAAAGCGTTCCAAAAATACGAAAAAGGTACTTGAGAATTTCGTTCGCGGTAAAACGCGTGCTTTCATTTTGTTCTTACCCGTCTCCATTACCATTTTCTGTGTTGACGTATCTATCTAAAACCAATTCTCAAGCAACAATTTATTATTTATTAAATTCAACAGGTAAAATATTTGCCCCAATGACCGGCATCTTAAAACCACAAAATTAAACAAACTGACAAAAAACACGTCTAAAGCTACACTTATCTGTTTCTCTACGTACATTAAAATCAAATACTAGGTAACAACTATTAAAAAGACGACTCATGCTGCGCATTGGCTCATGGAGTCCATAGTTGGTTCTTGCCGCTGGAAGGCTCAGGAACGAATGTGCGCGTAGATTACGGCGGCGTATGTTGATGTCTAACATGCTGAGCAGTGAAGAACAATCAATGTTGCCTTGCAGGAGATCGCCAATAAAACAGGCTTTTGCCATGTTACGCCTTCCATCAAGTAGATGCAGGTTGATGAGCTGGCACCGACTGTTATAGCTGGGTAGATTGAACGGGTCTCTCCACCTGAGATTACGTAGGGCAAATCGAATGAATTTCCGCTGGATGGCCTCAACACGCTGGATTCCATTCTGGTAATAGGGAGACCAGACAACAGAACAATGTTCCAGAATAGGGCGGACGATTGCGCAGTAAAGCGATTTCAAGCAGTAAACATCCTTAAATTTTTTGGCAAAACGGAACAGGAACCCTAACTGTGATGACGCCTTAGACACGACGTATGTTACGTGGTCTTTGAAAGTCACTTTGGAATCGATGAAAATCCCCAAGTCCTTAACCGTCGTTTCGCGCTTCAGCTCAAGCCCTGCCAAAGCATAACTGAATTGGTAGAGTTCACGTTTACGGCCAAATGAAATCACCGAGCACTTGGACACATTCAATGTCATCCGGTTGATGCGACACCATTCAGCGAACGAACCCAGCTGTTGTTGCAGAAAAACGGCGTCTAGTGGATGCTTTATCGCGTAGAACAGCTTCAAATCATCAGCGTATGAAAGTTTTAGGCATTTGAGGATGAGATTGACATCGTTCATGTAAAGCAGGAACAAAAACGGCCCAAGGTGGCTGCCTTGGGGCACGCCGGACAAAACTGGAAATGGTGACGAAACGTGATCACCGATTCTGACGGACATACTACGATTGGTCAGGTAGGATCGCAGCCAGATAAGCAAGTTGTTGCTCATTCCTAATTTATCAAACTTGGCTATTGCTATCTGGTGGTTCATTTTATCGAACGCAGCGGAAAGATCCGTGTAAATAGCATCTACTTGATTACCGTTTTCAAGCTGCTTGACCAAGAAAGAGGTGAAGCACGTCAAGTTAGTGGATGTCGAACGTTTGGGAATAAATCCATGCTGATCCGGTGAAATATAGTGCGCGTAGCTCTGCACTAGCTTCCGAAGAATTATTATCTCAAACAATTTGGATACTGCACTTAATGCAGCTATGCCCCGGTAATTTGAGACCAGTCTCTTGCAACCTTTCTTAAACACTGGGAAAACATATGACTGTTTCCAACAGTTCGGAAATATGCCAGTGGGCAAAGAAAGATTGAACACCTTTGCTAACGGAGACGCAAGCAATTCCACGCACCGTTTCAGTACAAGCGATGGAATACCGTCCGGACCACATCCCGTTGAGGACTTCAATTCCTTGCCAGCTGCAATAACCATGTCATTGGTGATGGCGTAATGCATTCCGGAGGCAGGAAGCCGGGGCACATTACTGGTGGCGAGCGCGATATCCTGCGGGTCGAGCAGCTCGTCGGAGAAAACGTTGCTGAATTGGGAACGGAAAATATCGGCAATACCGGCGACGCAATCAGCTTCAAGCACACCATCCGTCATCGTGGAGGGCAAACCGACTTCCTTTCGCTGATCATTGACGTGACGCCAAAAAATTTTCGGGTTGGACTTAAAGTTGTTTTGTAGACGGTCTTGATAAGCGTTATAAAGATGATCGTTTAATTGCTTGTACTCAGCGTTCGCTTTCACGTAACACGATTTTGTAGAGTCGGTGCGATATTTGCTGTGTCGTCTAAGAGCTGCCTGCTTCACTCTTTTTAGGCGCTTGAGAGCGGAATTCGACCAAGCTGGTTTAGGTGATTGATGTTTCATCCTCACTGGAACAAACTGATCGATGGCATATAGCAGTACACCAGACATTGTCGATGCAGCGAGGTTGACGTCAGAAGCATCGAGGATCTCATCCCAGTCAACAAGTCCTAAGAAATCGTTCATTCTGCTGAAATCAGCCTTACTGAAATCGTAAAAAACACTTTCAGAGGAATCACGGAAGCAACACAATGGATTTACTGCAAATTTCATAACTAAAGGTGGATGATGCCGACAGATTTTAACTAGCGGTGCTGGTGCTTCAATAACTGTGCAATCTTCACACAGATCGTCACTAACAAAGCACAGATCAAGCATGCGATTATTCTCGTTTTGAACGCCAGTCAGTTGCCTGAGCTGAGCGGTACTATACGCATCAAGCAGTTCTCGTGATGTCATGCCAATCGTAGATCGAGAAACGATAGGAAAGTAGTGCCCAAGATAATTTTGCTGCCAGTAAATCGTACCCAGGTTGAAATTGACGAGAATGATCACTTTGTCCCTTGGATTCAACTGTGAAACGACCCAGTTCAGCGAGTCAAGATGCTTTTCGATAAGAATCGCGTCATTTACTCGGTCGGGAGGAAAGTAAATCACGCAAACGTAGAGCGATGCATCGTCAGTAGCCAATGCAGCCCATATTTGCTCTGCCGATGAGCTATTGGGAGGATCGACCGAACGGGATTTGAATCTCGAATGAACAGCTAGCAGAACACCGCCACCGATACTCTTGTTGCTGTTAGAAGGTGACCGATCTTGTCGATAAACGGTGTAGGAATCGTCAAAGAGTTGATTCGTCGTAGTGTTTCCGTTAAGCCAGGTCTCGGTGAGAGCGTAAATGTCATAGCAACCATCACTAAGGGCCAATTGATACTCGGCTAGAGAACTATTTATCCCACCAACATTTTGGTAGTACACCAGGACACTCGAAGTAGCAGCTTGTCTTGGTCCTCGGGTGGCAGTCATGGGAGCTGCAGCTCCCTGCGTAACGGTTTGTCTCGTTATCTCAGATGGATGAGCGCCTGATTGATCGACTGCAGAGCGAAGCTGATGGTAGTTGCTAGAATGAGTGGTTTCGATCAGACTCTGGACATTCGATGAAATAAAGGAATACTCGCCGGGTAGAGGTTGCTGGAAGACCCTTTCACCACATTCGACCACAGGACCAGGACGACTATGTAGAACGACGGCAGCGTGTGGCAGGACTGGGTCAAAGGGCTCAAGAGGCTTCAAAGGGCTTCCTACGGCGCGTCCTGGTGTCCGGAGCGGCTGACAGTCTGATCTGGGTGTCTCGTAGCGATTGACTACATCATTACTGTCCATTTGTTTATCTAGTTGGGGTGCACTCGAGCTATGATTGACAGCATCAAAGACCGTATCGCTAGCACAGGAACGTCTGAATTGCGACGGCTCGACTGAGCTAGGCGTCCGGCGTTCCGGGTCCAATGACGGTGAGCTCGGTTGATAAGTGAAATTGCGCGAACATGACGTTTGGTTCGAAGCACTGAAAGCCAAAGAAGCATCACGAAACGAATCGTTCGGAAAAGCAGCGTACTTGCCTGCGGTAGAGGTTCGGAAGATCCCGTCTCCCAACTCAAACACAGGGCCGGAACGGCTGTTGTTCGCTGGCGGGATGAGCTCGACTGCAATGAGAGGGATAGGGACTTCCTTGGACTTCTGGCAAGTGTGCGTTCCGGTGTAGAGCAAGATGACAGTTGGTGGTCGCATCCGAAACTATCCCAAATAGGCACGATAGAAGAAGCGCTGGAACACGAAAACTCATCAGGCAGAGAATTGTTACTAATCGATGCATACTTGCCTGAGTGAGGAGTTTGGGAAACCCTTCCACCGAACTCGACCACAGGGCCAGAACGACTCTGATGGCAGGAGATGGAACGGCTTTGGTGGCAGGAAATAGCTGGCGCGACTGGGTCGAGTGGTTTGGGGTCTCCCATAATGCGACAGGCAGTGCGTTCTGGGATGATTGCAGCAACGGTGAGGGGCATCGGAGGTTCGTTTCGTAGGCAGCTAAAGCAGCGACGAGGTCTATTGTTAAGATTCGGTACTATACCTTCGTCATCTGTAGGTTGAGTTTGTCACTGTTCCGGTCCATTCCGGGCGATTTTGGTAACTTTCTTCGACCGAGAATCGTCGAACTCGCGGAATTGAATACTTTCCGGCCACGATTCGCAGGAAAGGGCAACATCCCTTTTATTGTGCTTGACACCGACTTTAAAGGAAACATAGTTTAACGTCGACGGATCTATTCCTTTGGGAACCAGTTTTATAACCCGTGGTTTCTCATGTGTCTCCAAACACAAACACTCAGAGACGAGAGATGAAATTTCGTCATTCGTAGTACTGGGATGAAATGCTGATAAGTACACCCAAAGCAGATCGTCATTTAGGTCAACGGTTTTGACTGAATCGATAGGAGCTTTTTTCCGCGAAGTATTGGTTTATTCTCAGAGCTGGACGAAGTACGGCGACGCTTTGGGGTGCCACGAACAGAATCAATGCGATCATTTCTTGGCCAGCGTGGAATTGAGCTGGCTGGAATCTTCGAATCAACTTTGACTGCCAGAGCAGTAACAACTGAATTCAATTTAGCGATATCCTCCTTCATCGAGTCTACTGCATTCGTCGTCACAGTTGTTTCATTGACGTTACGGCTTACAATATTTCGAAAGTGGTCGTTTGAAAAAAGCACCGCACACTGATCGCACATCCAGAAAACATTGTTTGCGTACAAACCAAGTTGATCGAGAAGCTCGACATCAACTTTTGCGCAAATTACGTGGAATGTATCGCCACAGAATCCACGACAAACGATGCGTTCGGAATCCAAAACAGTTTTAAGACACTTTTTGCAGGCCATGATATTAATGTTCGTTGTTTTTGGAAACCGCCTTTGAGTATGCAACCCAGCAATGGCGTAAGAAACAGCACAACGGGGACGGGTTTAGCTCGATGTGACGGACAATGGGTTTGTTTTTCGTCAGCAGATAATGGGTTGGGAAGCGACGGAGATGCGACTAGGCGGTAAATCACACAGCACAATAAATCTATATAATAAAAATGAGTTGGGGTTTCCTTTGTCACGATTTAACTCGCGAGCGGAAGGACCGATCGGCGTGAAATTTTGTATGCAGAGATTTTTGGGGCCCGAGAATAATCTTACAATGGTTTGAGAACCCTCCCTTCACTGGAAAGGGGGGCTCCCATACAAATGAAACACAAATTTCTACACAACTCGAGAACTAATCGAGCAAAAGAAACCAAATTTAGCATGTGTGAGTTTTTGAAGGCAAAAAAGGTTTCTATGGTAGCTTGAGAACCCTCCCTGTCATAAAAGGGGGGGCTCCCATACAAATAAAACACAATATTCTGCATAACTCGGGAACTAATCAAGCAAACGGAACAAAATTTAGCATGTGGTGGTTTTTTAAGACAAAAAATGTTTCTATGTTGGTTTGAGACCCCTTCCCATCCTTAAGAGGGGGGCTCCGA
>JASCZW010002544.1:12642-60808 GCA_034211315.2 Aedes japonicus
TCAAAGGCACTAAGCATTTGTTGACACAAAAGAATATTCGTTCATTCTACGAAACCAATACAAAGAGCTACGAGTAATTGGTTCACAATAAAAAAGTTTCTTTGATTGTTGCATGAACGACTGGAACAGTTCTACTTTATCGGCTCAAAATATAATTTGAAAAAACGCAAACCATGAGGAGGCACCGTTCAGTGTTTTGTTATTTTAATCGTTTCTGACATAGGGTTCGATCCTATATTTTAAAGAAGAGCTGATAATGAGTCCGTGGTTGATCTCAACGAAACCATGTTGACTCGTGAGAAGTTACTCGGATTAGTGTGCAGTAGGTTCTAACTCTCCACTAGCGTCTTTGTTCTATTTTGGGACACATAATTGCCATTTCAGCAGGAACACCAACATTAATAAGTACGATCGAAGAGAAGCAGCGATTGGCTGGTGCAAAGCACAAAATAGGTGTAATGATAGCATTTTTTGTTCTGCCAGCAAGCAAACAAATGTTGGCTAATGAGCCACCGTTGCCTTTGGGTGGCCTCCGACTGAACGAAGCAGCTACGATCCATACGCCTTCAATGACGCATCGGAGAAGAAATGGAACTGTAATGATGTCGTGTTGGCCAACGATGTACAACGAGGAATCCGGAGCGTGGCGATTGTATCGAGCATTCCGTGAAATTTCTTCCATTCGGATTGGAAAATCCCAATCGTAGAATATCCATCTTCGACCATTCAGTCCCCATAAAGCGCTACATGAACGGCACAGGTGACGACTATTGTTGATCCCCACTAGGCCAAGAAGATTGAAAATCTGGGCAATACACGGCGATGAACTTCCGTTTGGCCAGAACAGAAGCTGGTAACGATTGCTTATCTCGTCGCTTCTCGGATCACGGGCGAGCCCGAGGGGTTGAGACAGACTGGTCATCATGAAGGTCATGGTAAAGTAGAGAGAGGCTAGATCTTCTTTGGGTATATCGGCGAGGAATTCAGAAGACACGGAAGCCACTCTTTCGGTGAAAACCTGCAGCAGAAAACATGGCGGAGATTGTCAACTGGCCCAGGTGGATAGTGGAATCTATGTCGTTGGCACCAGACAGGAAATCATTCACATATGCAAAGCTTCTGGGTTTACAGTGGCTGCCGCTGGATACACTTCGGCTGCGTCTTGAGCGATCTTCAGGATGGTGCGTGTTGCCAGGAATGGAGAGGATGCAGAACCGTATGTCGCGGTTTGGCAATTCGTACGTAGCGATCCGTTGACTCTGAAGCTGAACGCCCGAGAATACGTTGGATACCGGTGGAAATATGGATGCAGCGGATCTGCCAATGATATTTTTTTCCAACGTCAGCAACGAATAAAATTTGGTGGAGCTTTGGAACCCGATGCGTATCGACAGTAGGTCTTCTTAAACGGTTCTTCGTGTATCTTCCATGAAGCGACATTAGGCCTCCTTGGTGGCTGATCGGATCGCCTCGGGCGCATTTACTCGAGAGTTCAGAAAGCGGCATTCGGCGATCGAGCGTGATTCGTCGAAAGGGACGAGCGGTTCGCGGATGAGTGGCAAGAAACGATATAACGACCGTAACGAATCGCGAATGGTGGTAGCGGAATACAGTTCTTCAGGAGAGATTTTCTTCAAAGCCGCGAATTTGGAGCAGGATTCAACGGCTCCTTGTTTCCCCCTAAACGACTATCTTCCTTTTTCATCACTTTTCAGCACCTTCTGTTCGCTGCTTCAGAATGGATTTCTGCCATCTTCACCATCTAATTTCTTCCTCTTTATCGCAACTGCTACTTCGCCATCACCTGCTTCATTTCCGGTTGGACACAGGAGTCTAGCAAAGGGATTTGTCATTCATGATTGGTACATTCCATTGGCCAAATTTTGTGATTTGTTTTATCGGGTAAATAAGAGCACGCAGGTTTTACGTAAAGTGTCCCTGATTACGGGTCTGTCTCACCCTTTTTGCTCCTTTATACAGAAATATGTTGAATTATGATCATTTGAAGATGCGATGGAGTGATCATTGCCGTGATGTTCCCAAATGCACGTTATAAAATAGCTGCTTGTCCATTATAACCAAACATGATGAAATTCAGTAAACGAGTGAAACTCATTGGGAATGATCTCTCATGGCGCATCCGTCAAGCCATTCTGAACAACCGATGTGAGAATATCACCATGAAAATCTCACATGTGCATAGCATGTTACCAATTACTCATGTTTTCTCTTCTTTCCCTGTTCTCTTCCCGATCTTATGACCACGAGCAATACCATATGATATCGTGCAAAAGCCGAGCATAGGTCTTTGCCTAAAGGGTCCAGCTCTTCAAACGCAGAAACTTACCGAGAGACTGACACAGAGAAATAAGTTAAGATATGAAACCCTAACCCATTTAACTTTCAGCCAAATTTTCTAGCACAAAGTGTAAGCAATCAAATGACCACTACAAAATAAACTTAATATCCATGACCTAATAAACAACAGGTAGATAGTGGAGGACTCTCGAGGGCACCCAAGTTGAAACGGATTGGATAAGGAGCATGGGACTCGCCTCTTCCCTATTATTAACATTTCGCGAAACGAGGGGCGGGCTCTTCAACCCCATCTATTGGTTTGATTCTGTCAATCGAGGGGCTCGATGCTAAGGGCTGTGGGTTGTGAGCTTGCTTTGGAAGGAGATTCTCTTCCCAATATTCGCGGGTATCGCGTAAGTGTCTCTGTTTACGGGCCAGCCCAAACGTTTTTGGTCTTGAATACAGGAGTCCAAACTCAAGCTTAACAATACTAGAATCCTGATCAAATCGTTTTTCAGATTCATTCCACTGCCGTGGAAAGTTACCTTGCAACAATATGCTGTGAAAGTATTTCATCATCGTCATCATCATCATCATCATCATCATACAGCAATATGTTAAATTTAGAACGATAACATATGCGAAATCTTCCTGTTGAGTGGAACCGCATTCAGTGGGCATGGCTCACGGCCAGGATGGTGAAAAGGCTCCCTAAACAAATACATAACTGCCTACATATGCCGTTTTATGGATCCTTCTCATTGTTCAATTCTGGGCGAAATGTGAGAGTGGACTCGCTTGGTTAAGAAGGCGATATTCATAATCGACAAATCGCCTTCAGATGAATTTTTCCTAATTATTCGTCAACAGTCACTCGTTACCTGCCAGCGTAAATGGAGTAGTGGAAGATTTGGGGCGATGCAATATTCGATCATCCCAAAAGGTGTCGAAGTAATCTTGGTTTGAAGTGCATGTGGTTCGGACTTCATTCATTAATGTCTGCGTTATCTAATGCACATAGAATGGAATGCTAGATTTGGCAGAAGTTAGTGTCATCCGTCACATGTCAATTTAATGCCAGATATCGCTGGAATCAGGTATGTTGTACTGAAAGATTTCGAAAAGATGTTTTATGCTGTATGAAAGATTGCAAACATTGGCGCTGTTTACGCTGGTTTAGGTTAGAAATTAAACTATGCGTCTGTTGAAATTCATTTTTTCTGTTCTTTGCAGGACGGATGATCACATTATTTGGTCTTGTGCCAAGCATCATAGGCAACCTAATATACCAGTGCGAGAATATTTTAGCCCTACGTGATCTGGAATTTATGAAACTCATTTATCCTGTTTTTTACTAACATTGGCAATAAATTGTTATAAATTTAACCTATGTGTTAAGTATATTTATTTTTATTTTAGGTGTTCGTGTTATGTTTGCTTTGTCTATGAAAATGTTCAAATTAAAAAACAAATAAAAGAGGTAGGCAATTAGAATTCAAATGTACAATAGCTAAGTTAAAGGAAAATTTAAACTCAAGACTCATCGCATGTCATTAATATATAGTTATTATATTTCTATATTCTATAATTAAATGTATAATAATATGGATATATAATCTATATATAATAATCTATATATAATAATATGAATATATAATCTATAGTATATATAATCTATAATCTACAATCTATAATAGAATGAATAAGATACACTCCTTGTGGTACGCCAAGGCTGTTCTCAGAAGGCTCGAGCACAGAATCATTGAAAAGCCGTCCGTTGAGTTCTGATCACTCGACAAATAGCTTTCTGAACCATCTGTATGCAGAACATGAAAATTCAAAGCGTTTGATTGATTCTAACAACTAGGCTGAGAAATCGTTTCAAAGCGCGTTTCAGATCAAACAGCAATAATCGTATCTTTTACGCTCTCCACACTTTCTTTCCATTTTGCTAACACTAAATTTAACGCTATTTCCACGAACGACCTTCATGCGACATTCCGATTGTTCTGGCGTAACACAAACTTATTATTATTTAAATACGTTAACAGCTGACCTTTTACAAGTCAAAATTTTGTTGTCCAGAATGTTTTGATTGCAACATGTCATAGGACAAAACTCTTTGGCTTTAATCGTTCCAGCGACTTTTTGAATGGGAATAACGCAAGATTCTTTCCAAACTTGTGGCACGTGCCCAGTTTGCAGCGATTCATTAATTAGGTCAAGCAGGTTGTTTCCGATGATATTACAATCTTATACTACTCATGCATTTACGTTATCCACTCCAGCCGTTTTGTTCAAAGAAAAGCATAATAGATTTTAGATCGTCTATCGTTATTAGGTGAAAGCTGTCAAAACTACAGCTAATATTAATCGTCTGGCTCACCTACTAGATCCTGGATTGGATTGATTGATTGACAAAATACTATCGATGGAATATTCATTAAATCTACATGCAATGATGTCCTCTGACTGTTCTCATGTGTTCTATGTGCATAAGAAAACTCTGAAAATTCCATGTTATTTTTATTTTTTGTTTCGATCAACGATGATATCTCTGGCAATAAATACATTCAACCTCTAGGATTCATTACAAATTGGTCATTTTTGCAGCATTGTTTTAGCATTCGTCATGTTCATTTTTTTTTTGTTTAGATCAACGGCTTCAAATTCTAATATATATGTATTAAAATAATTCCAATTATCATCGTATATATGTGTCTCCACTTGGCATATTCTTTGAGAGTGATGAAAATGTTAAGATAGAAAATGATAGAGAGAGTCACCGGAATATAACAAATTCTAGAGTTATAATTAAAAATCCAAAAACAAAGACCTTCGATTTCGAAACGGCGTCGACACATGAGAATGTTGGTCAACCAAAATAACCTACAAAAACCCGATCACTTTCTCGTTGCAGCTAAAGAAATTTTCCCTTGGGAGACTTGAAACAATTGTTCCATTCATTCCTAGGCCTTTCCACAACAGATTGAACCAAATTGAATCAATCCAGTGAAAACTGGGACAGTCATCGAAGAAAACAAATCTTCCCAGGTAGCAAACCGCGTAATGTAGTTCGAACCGTTAGCCAAACAAACCTAATTCTTTCCCGTAGACAAAAAAAAAGAAAGAAAAGAAAATCAATCGTTTGCAACCTCGAATCATTCAATTAATTATCTTTTCAAGCAGATTCCCAATTCCTTAAGTCGAACTTCTGCCGCGTCGTCTCGGTCGCGGGCTTGCACAGAGCGAAAAAGTGTACAAGATAATCGGATCTTGTAGGGGGTTAGAAAATAAAGAGAAGAGAAAAACAATCAATCTAGCCAAAGAAGAGGAGTCATCTCAAGAGGCCACTGGATGCCACCGTCCGTCGCCTTAACCGCCGCCGCCACCAACTCCATGAGAGTCCAGAAGTGAGTGGCAAGAAAGGAAAAACTAACGAACGCAACTTGTTTGCGCTCGGCTTGTCTTGTTCCGCCGAAAAAAAGAAAAGAAAAAAAAACCTATATAAGCTGCTATTGGAAATCGCCGTCGTGCTTAGCTTGAATTCATTAATCTAACCTTCTAATGCTCCCATCATCAATATCAAAATAATCGAACAACGAGCCTTGTAAATATGACGTGAGAGATCTTGGTCAGCTCGGGCCTTAACCAACCGAATCGAAAGAATGCCTACAACACACATATTCGACAACCTCCGAAAAAAAGAAGAAGATTATCATGCCCGGCAACTCGCGACTATCGATGGTATTCATCATAATAGGAGGAAGCAAGGGAACAGAATCATCCAACAAAGAAGACAAGGCTATCAGAACTTCTTAGCTCGGGAATAATCATAATACTCCAAGCTCTAATGTACCACACGAACAACCGTCGGTCTTCAAAGCCGCAGATAACAAGACTGTCAATGACTTTCATTTTTTTGTCGTTCAACATAGAAGAGCGAGCGCGGATAAGGAAAAAAAAAAAGTTAACTTAGAATTTATTAACCACCAGCTATAATTTCATTATTGAAATCAAGTTGTTAGCTCGTCCGATTTTAGCTAGGTGATGATATTCGATATTTTCATTTTATGTTAATGAGTTCATCATTCTGTTTTCTTCCAGCAGCGCCAATCCAGTCATCATTTTGAAGTAGTGCGGCAAGCCAGCTTCCGACCCGGTTCCGCAGGCTTAGAACATGTAAAGGACCAGAATAATGACGGTCATTTTCGTCTCCGCCGATCGTTAGCGGTCATCAGCGGCAGTGTGTTTCGGCGGCAATAGTGACGCATTTTTGCCCGGATCGTCGCTTGATTGGATGAGATATTTCGGTCGCGTAGACAGGAAGGGAATTTTAGCGCGCACGTTAGTGCGATAAGTGGTCCGTTCAGCGAGTGAGGCGGCCGTCCTCGCTCCGTAGGTTGGCGCAGCCCCGTCGGTTGGGCCGTCGGAGTTCTCAATGGATGATTCCAAGAATTCACTTTGAGTGATTTAGCCACGACGAAGCGGACTGCCATTGGGGGACTGGGACTGGGAATTGAATTAATTTCATTGTTGATTGCGAATTAAAGTGTTGGTTCTTTTTACGACCAGCTTGCGATTGAATTCGACAATGTTCCTATTTGGTATGCAACTTTGTTCGCTGATCAGTTTTGGATTTCAACGTAGAATGATTCAGTCACTGCACGCCTACCCGTCCAATTTTTCACATAGGATAGGAGTTTCAAATTATTCACACACGCACGTATGAATTTGCCATAAAATAACTATGGCAGCTGTTTCCAAAATTAAGTCAAAGTGTGACCCCAATTTTTTTTGATATGTTAAAGTTCATCAAAATGTCTTCAAATGAACCATTCTTTAAATTTTCTTAAAATCAAACAAAATCATCTCGAAAAAACATAAATAGGGTAAGGGGATGTAAATGTTAGTCTCAGCTCCTTGATTCGGCCTATGTACCAAATACGTCATTAATTCAGTGATAATCAACAAAATCATGTTGTGACTAGAAATTAGAAGAAGAATTAGTATCTTCCATTTAATTCCAACTACCTCGAGTTATTAGCACGAGACACTGAAGAAGTCATGCACATTGTAGACGAAATACGCGTATCTGTCGAAGATAAGCAAAGGTAGTTGAATTAAAATGGAAGATACTGATTCTTCTTCTTAATTTCTGGTTAAAATCATGTTGCTCCCAGGATGCACCGGATTTATTTCAAAGACTTGTTTGAGACATTACTCATAAATTTATAGTTGTACACTCTCCGCGTAATTTTCGATTTCCATAACTTTTAGAACACCATGAATTTACTGGTTAAACTGAACAGATTATCTAAAACGGCTCATTTCGAATGAAATCCAAATTTGCCGAAATTGAACCTATAAACCGAATTTAATGCAGCCAAGATGGACAGAAAAAAGTCACACATTTTAAACTAACAGGTCACATAATAAAAATAACAATGATTTAACACGAAAACCATAGACCCAATGTTAGGAACATATTTTTCATACGCTCCCATATCAGCAGGCCTGTCGTATTGGGAGCCTATGAAAAATATGTTCCTAACATTGGGTCTATGGTTTTCATGTTAAATCATTGTTATTTTTATTATGTGACCTGTTAGTTTAAAATGTGTGACTTTTTTCTGTCCATCTTGGCTGCATTAAATTCGGTTTATAGGTTCAATTTCGGCAAATTTGGAACATTCGAATGTCGTTTAGATAATCTGTCCAGTTTAACCAGTAAATTCATGGTGTCTAAAAAGTTATGGAAATCGAAAATTACGCGGAAGTGTACAACTATAAATTTATGAGTAATGTCTCAAATGCTTTGAAATAAATCGGTCATCCTGGGAGCAACATGATTTTAACTAGAAATTAGAAGAAGAATTAGTACTTCCATTTTAATTCAACTACCTTTGCTTATCTTCGACAGATACGCGTATTTCGTCTACAATGTGCAGACTTCTTCAGTGTCTCTGTACTAATAACTCGAGGTAGTTGGAATTAAATGGAAGATACTAATTCTTCTTCTAATTTCTAGTCACAACATGATTTTGTTGATTATCACTGAATTAATGACATATTTGGTACATAGGCCGAATCAAGGAGCTAGACTAACATTACATCCCCTTACCCTATTTATGTTTTTTTCAAGATGATTTTGTTTGATTTTAAGAAAATTTAGAGAATGGTTCATTTGAAGACATTTTGATGAACTTTAACATTTCAAAAAATAATTGAATACACTTTGACTTAATTTTGGAAACAGCTGCCATAGTTATTTTATGGCAAATTCATACGTGCGTGTGTGAATTATTTGAAACTCCTATCCTATGTGAAAAATTGGACGGTAGGCGTGCCAGTGACTGAATCATTCTACGTTGAAATCCAAAACTGACTCAGCGAACAAAGTTGCATACCAAATAGGAACATTGTCAATTCCAATCGCAAGCTGGTCGTAAAAAGAACCAACACTTTAATTCACCAATCAACAATAAAATTAATTTCGAATTCCCAGTCCCAGTCCCCAATGGCAGTCCGCTTCGTCGTGGCTAAATCACTCAAAGTGAATTCTTGAATCATCCATTGAGAACTCCGACGGCCCAACCGACGGGGCTGCGCCAACCAACGGAGCGAGGACGGCCGCCTCACTCGCTGAACGGACCATTTATCGCACTAACGTGCGCGTTAAAATTCCTTCCTGTCTACGCGACCGAAATATCTCATCCAATCAAGCGACGATCCGGGCAAAAATGCGTCACTATTGCCGCCGAAACACTGCCGCTGATGACCGCTAACGATCGGCGGAGACGAAAATGACCGTCATTATTCTGGTCCTTTACATGTTCTAAGCCTGCGGAACCGGGTCGGAAGCTGGCTTGCCGCACTACTTCAAAATGATGACTGGATTGCGCTGCTGGAAGAAAACAGAATGATGAACTCATTAACATAAAATGAAAATATCGAATATCATCACCCTAGCCAAAATCGGACGAGCTAACAACTTGATTTCAATAATGAAATTATAGCTGGTGGTTAATAAATTCTAAGTTAACTTTTTTTTTCCTTATCCGCGCTCGCTCTTCTATGTTGAACGACAAAAAATGAAAGTCATTGACAGTCTTGTTATCTGCGGCTTTGAAGACCGACGGTTGTTCGTGTGGTACATTAGAGCTTGGAGTATTATGATTATTCCCGAGCTAAGAAGTTCTGATAGCCTTGTCTTCTTTGTTGGATGATTCTGTTCCCTTGCTTCCTCCTATTATGATGAATACCATCGATAGTCGCGAGTTGCCGGGCATGATAATCTTCTTCTTTTTTTCGGAGGTTGTCGAATATGTGTGTTGTAGGCATTCTTTCGATTCGGTTGGTTAAGGCCCGAGCTGACCAAGATCTCTCACGTCATATTTACAAGGCTCGTTGTTCGATTATTTTGATATTGATGATGGGAGCATTAGAAGGTTAGATTAATGAATTCAAGCTAAGCACGACGGCGATTTCCAATAGCAGCTTATATAGGTTTTTTTTTTCTTTTTTTTCGGCGGAACAAGACAAGCCGAGCGCAAACAAGTTGCGTTCGTTAGTTTTTCCTTTCTTGCCACTCACTTCTGACTCTCATGGAGTTGGTGGCGGCGGCGGTTAAGGCGACGGACGGTGGCATCCAGTGGCCTCTTGAGATGACTCCTCTTCTTTGGCTAGATTGATTGTTTTTTCTTCTCTTTATTTTCTAACCCCTACAAGATCCGATTATCTTGTACACTTTTTCGCTTTCGTGCAAGCCCGCGACCGAGACGACGCGGCAGAAGTTCGACTTAAGGAATTGGGAATCTGCTTGAAAAGATAATTAATTGAATGATTCGAGGTTGCAAACGATTGATTTTCTTTTCTTTCTTTTTTTTTTGTCTACGGGAAAGAATTAGGTTTGTTTGGCTAACGGTTCGAACTACATTACGCGGTTTGCTACCTGGGAAGATTTGTTTTCTTCGATGACTGTCCCAGTTTTCACTGGATTGATTCAATTTGGTTCAATCTGTTGTGGAAAGGCCGATGAATGAATGGAACAATTGTTTCAAGACTCCCAAGGGAAAATTTCTTGAGCTGCAACGAGAAAGTGATCGGGTTTTTTGTAGGTTATTTTGGTTGACCAACATACTCATGTGTCGTCGGCGTTCAAACGCAGGTCTTTGTTTTTGGATTTGTAATTATAACTCTAGAATTTGTTATATTCCGGTGACTCTCTCTAGTCATTTTCTATCTTAACATTTGCATCACTCTCAAAGAATATGGCAAGTGGAGACACATATATTAGATGATAATTGGAATTATTTTCATACATAAATATTAGAATTTGAAGCCGACTTGTTCTGAATAATAAAAATGAACATGACGAATGCTAAAATAATGCTGCAAAATGACCAATTTGTAATGAATCCTAGAGAGTTGAATGTATTTATTGCCAGAGATATCATCGTTGATCCAAACAAAAAATAAAAATGACATGGAGATTTTCAGAGTTTTCTTATGCACATAGAACACATGAGAACAGTCAGAGGACATCCATTGCATGTAGATTTAATGAATATTCCATCGATAGTATTTTGTCAATCAATCAATCCATAGATCTAGTAGATGAGCCAGACGATTAATATTAGCTGTAGTTTTGACGGTTTTCACCCAATAACGATAGACGATCTAAAATCTATTTTGCTTTTCTTTGAACAAAACGGCTGGAGTGGATAACGTAAATGCATGAGTAGTATAAGATTGCTTAATATCATCGGAAACAACCTGCTTGACCTAATTAATGAATCGCTGCAAACTGGGCACGTGCCACAAGTTTGGAAAGAATCTTGCGTTATTCCCATTCAGAAAGTCGCTGGAACGATTAAAGCCAAAGAGTTTTGTCCTATTGACATGTTGCACACTTTACAGAAAATTTTGGAAACTTCTGTTGAAAAGGTCAGCTGTTAACGTATTTAAATAATAATAACTCTGGTTACGCCAGAACAATCGGAATGTCGCCGAGGTCGTTCTTGTGGAAACAGCGTTAAATTTAGTGTTAGCAAAATGGAAAGAAAGTGTAGAGCGTAAAGATACGATTATTGCTGTTTTTTGGATCTGAAACGCGCTTTTGAAACGATTTCTCAGCCCTAGTTGTTAGAATCAATCAAACGCTTTGAATTTTCATGTTCTGCATACAGATGGTTCAGAAAGCTATTTGTCTCGACTGGTGAACTCAACGGACGGCTTTTTAATGATTCTTGTCTCGAGCCTTCCGAGAACAGCCTTGGCGTACCACAAGGGAGTGTATTTTATTCATTCTATTATAGATTGTAGATTATAGATTATATATATTATAGATTATATATTCATATTATTATATATAGATTATTATATATAGATTATATATTCATATTATTATATATTTAATTATAGAATATAGAAATATAGAATTTCTATATATTAATGACATGCGATGAGTCTTAGTTTGAATTTTCCTTAACTTAGCTATTGTACATTTGAATTCTAATTGCCTACTTTTTTATTTGTTTTTTTTAATTTGAACATTTTCATAGACAAAGCAAACATAACACGAGCACTTAAATAAAAATAAATATACTTAACACATAGGTTAAATTTATAACAATTTATTGCCAATGTTAGTAAAAAACAGGATAAATGAGTTTCATAAATTCCAGATCACGTAGGGCTAAAATATCTCGCACTGGTATATTAGGTTGCCTATGTGCTTGGGCACAAGACCAAATAATGTGATATCCGTCCTGCAAAGAACAAAAAAATGAATTTCAACAGACGCATAGTTTAATTTCTAACCTAAACCAGCGTAAACAGCGCTAATGTTTGCAATCTTTCATACAGCATAAAACATCTTTTGAAATCTTTCATACAACATACCTGATTCCAGCGATATCTGGCTTAAATTGACATGTGAGATGACACTAACTTCTGCCAAATCTAGCATTCCTTCTATGTGCATTAGATAATGCAGACATTTAATAAAGGAAGTCTCGAACCACATCCATCCCCCCAAACCAAGATTGCTTCGACACCTTTTGGATGATTGAATATTGCCATCACCCCAAATCTTCTTTACTCCATTTACGCTGCCAGCTAACGAGTGACAGTTAACGAATAATAGGAATAAATTCATCGAAGGCGATTTGTCGATTATGAATATCGCCTTCTTAACCAAGCGAGTCCACTCTCACATTGCCCAGAATTGAACAATGAGAAGGATCCATAAAACGGCATATATGTAGGTAAGTATGTATTTATTTAGGGAGCCACCATCCTGACGTGAGCCATGCCCTGAATGCGGTTCCACTCAACAGGAAGATTTTGCTATGTTATCGTTCTAAATTTAACATATTGCTGTATGATGATGATGATGATGATGATGATGATGATGAAATACTTTCATATATTGTTGCAAGGTAACTTTCCACAGCAGTGGAATAATCTGAAAAACGATTTGATCAGGATTCTATTGTTGTTTGAGTTTGACTCCTGTATTCAAGACCAAAAACGTTTGGGCTGGCCCGTAAACAGAGACACTTACGCGATACCCGCGAATATTGGGAAGAGAATCTCCTTCCAAAAGCAAGCTCACACCCACAGCCCTAGCATCGAGCCCTCGATTGACAGAATCAAACCAATAGATGGGGTTGAAGAGCCCGCCCTCGTTTCGCGAAATGTTAATAATAGGGAAGAGGCAGTCCCATGCTCCTTATCCAATTCGTTTCACTTGGGTGCCCCGAGAGTCCCTCCCTCTACCCGTTGTTTATTAGGTCATGGATATTAAGTTTATTTTGTAGTGGTCATTTGATTGCTTACCTTGTGCTAGAAAATTTGGCTGAAAGTTAAATGGGTTAGGGTTTCATATCTTAACTTATTTCTCTGTGTCGTCTCGGTGTTTCTGCGTTTGAAGAGCTAACTTTAGGCAAAGACCTATGCTGGCTTTTGCACGATATCATATGGTATTGCTCGTGGTCATAAGATCGGGAAGAGAACAGGAGAAAGAAGAGAAAGCATGAGTAATTGGTAACATGCTATGCACATGTGAGATTTTCATGGTGATATTCTCACATCGGTTGTTCAGAATGGCTTGACGGATGCATATGAGAGATCATTCCCAATGAGTTTCCACTCGTTTACTCAATTTCATCATGTTTGGTTATAATGGACAAGAAACATTTTATAACGTGCATTTGGGAACATCACGGCAATGATCCTCCATCGCATCTTCAAATGATCATCATTCAACATATTTCTGTATAAAGGGCAAAAAGGGTTAGACAGACCCGTAATCAGGGACACTTACGTAAAACCTGCGTGCTCTTATTTACCCGATAAAACAAATCACAAAATTTGGTGTGGAATGTACCAATCATGAATGACAAATCCCTTGCTAGACTCCGGTCCAACCGGAAATGAAGCGGGTGATGGTGAAAAAGCAGTTGCGAGAAAAGAGGAAGAAATTGATGGTAAGATGCAGAAATCCATTCTGAAGCAGCGAACGAAGGTGCTGAAAAGGATGAAAAAAGGAAGATAGTCGTTTAGGGAACAAGGAGCCGTTGAATCCCGTTCCAAATTCATGGCTGAAGAAAATCTCTCTGAAGAACTGTATTCCGCTACCACCATTCGCGATTCGTACGGTCGTTATATCGTTTCCTTGCCACTCATCCGCGAACCGCTCGTCACTTTCGACGAATCACGCTCGATCGCCGAATGCCGCTTTCTGAATCTCGAGTAAATACATGAGCGAGATCCAGCCACCAAGGAGGCCTAATGTCGCTTCATGGAAGAATACGAAGAACCGTTTAAGAAGACCTACTGTCGATCCACATCAGGTTCTAAACCCACCAAATTGCATTCGTTGCTGACGTTGGAAAAAAATATTGGCAGATCCACTGCATCCATATTTCCACCGGTATCAACGTATTCTCGGGCGTTCAGCTTCAGATCAACGGATCGCTACGTACGAATTGCAAACCGTGACATACGGTTCTGCATCCTCTCCATTCCTGGCAACACGCACCATCCTGAAGATCGCTCAAGACGCAGCCGAAGTGTATCCAGCAGCAGCCACTGTAACCCAGAAGCTTTGCTATGTGAATGATTTCCTGTCTGGTGCCAACGACATAGATTCCACTATCCACCTGGGCCAAGCAATCTCCGCCATGTTTTCTGAAGCTGGGTTTTCACTGAAAAAGTGGCTTCAAAGTCTTCTGAATTCCTCGCCGATATACCCAAAGAAGATCTAGCCTTCTCTACTTACCATGACCTTCATGATGACCAGTCTGTCTTAACCCTCGGGCTCGTCTGTGATCCGAGAAGTGACAGATAAGCAATCGTTACCAGCTTCTGTTCTGGCCAAACGGAAGTTCATCTCGTATATTGCCCAGATTTTCAATCTTCTTGGCCTAGTGGGATCAACAATAGTCGTCACCTAGCTGTTCATGTAGCGTTTATGGGGACTGAAGGTCGAAGATGGATATTCCTACGATTGGGATTTTCCAATCCGAATGGAAGAAATTTCACGGAATGCTCGATACAATCGCCACGCTCCGGATTCCTCGTTGTATATCGTTGGCCAACACGACATCATTACAGTTCCATTTCTTCTCCGATGCGTCATTGAAGGCGTATGGATCGTGCTGCTTCGTTCAGTCGGAGGCCACCCAAGGCAACGGTGGCTCCATTAGCTAACATTTATTTGCTTGTCATAGAACAAAATGCTATCATTACACCTATTTTGTACTTTGCACCAGCCAATCGCTGCTTCTCTTCGATCGTACTTATTAATGTTGGTGTTCCTGCTGAAATGGCAATTATGTGTCCCAAAATAGAAATAAAGACGCTATTGAGAGTTAGAACCTAATGCACACTAATCAAGTAACTTCTCACGAGTCAACATGGTTTGGTGAGATCAACCACGGTCTCACGATCACCTCTTCTTTAAAATATAGGATCGAACCCTATGTCAGAAACATTAAAATATAAAACACTGAACAGCCTCTCATGGTTGCGTTTTTTTTAAATTATATTTTGAGCCGATAAAGTAGATCTTTCAGTCGTTCATGCAACAATCAAAGAAACTTTTTTTTATTGGCAACCAATTACTCGTAGCTCTTTGTATTGTTTCGTAGAATGAACGAATATTCTTTTTGTGTCAACAAATGCTTAGTGCCTTTGACAGTTGCGCGTGTTGCTTTAAATACGAAGGAAGTTTCATAGAAAGTACAAATCAGTTTCGTGGCAGAAAACAACGAAAAAGATTTGTTAATCCTTCCTTCGATTTCGTAACATAAACGAAAGATAATTTTCAGTGTAAATTCACTTAAATAGTTCTTAATTAAGACCTTTTGATGCCAGGTACCATTTTTGAATTAGCATGAATGTGTAGCAAGTACAGTCATGTCCAGGGAGTCGAGAAATTTTCCTTGACGAAAAATTCCCAGACCAGACCGGGAATCGAACCTAGCCACCTCCAGCAGGTGTTGCTTTGAAGCTGCGCCTTTACCGACTGAGCTAACGGAGAACCTAAAGTCAGCATAAAGTTACTCATTTTCTAGCGAAAGTTGGAGGAATGGCCGCTCTTGTTTGCGATGTCCCAACGATACTCGGACATCGAAAACATTGTTTGGTTGCAAGCATGCCTAAAGGGACAGGTTCTTGAGACGGTTCGTGGGCAGCTTCTTTACCGAAATTAGATCCGAGAGTTATTGATAAATTTCGCTAGTTAGTCGACTGCCCAGAACAACTCCTAAAGAGTCATCTAGAGAAAGTGCATAGGCTGGAATCACCGAGAGCCAGTTAGCTGACAGTTTTATTTCCCATCGGTACAGCACTTGGAGACAGTGGATCTCAAACAGCATTTTATAAATTCGCTACTCATTCAAAACCTTACCGAAATGCTTCCAGAAATCGATAAGCGCTGCAACGAGGGAAGTAGAAAGTAATCCTCAGGACATTCACTGACTTCCTCTCCGAAATAGTTTGGGAAATATAAATAGGCAGGCGAAGCCTATTCACATCCGGACGAACAACATCACGCTTTTTCGGATGTTCCCGGTTAGTATACACTGTGGGAGAAAAGTCCATCACTGGCCTTGCTTTCCTGAACGAAGGAGCGCCTGTAACTCTGGTGGATTGTTTGGGAGTTGTCGGAGCCAATGACAAGTTAACAATAAAGGGACGGGTGATGTTGCTATAGTGGTGAAAGTTTCGAAGCGGATGAATCTGAGGGTATCAGCTGTTGGCGCGAACGAAAATAAGCTGTTGAAGAATGTACACACCATATCAAGCGCTAGACACAAGAAATCTTGCAAGGCAATACGAGGACATGCTAGGTCTGTCTATTGAATCGTAAAATGGACGACCAACAATGCTGATACGACTAAGTAATATCTATTTATTCGCCCCACTTGAAACTAAGACCGGTGCCGTGGTGAAACCAATAGCTGTACGCTGCAAGCCGGAATGACCTGTTTTCGGACCAAAGTAAGTAACTGTCGAAATGGATGGTGGACTTTTGGGATTCTACCTTGAAAGTATTCAACGAAGACCTCCACAAATTGCTGAAAACTCACTGCGCGGTAGAAGAATCGGCTATTATCATTCCGCTGGAGTCTGCCGGGAGGACAACAGAGCTCAAAAGATCCCCGAGAAGACTAGGTAACGAATCAGAGACTGCTTCCAGACTGGCATTGCGAAGGTTGAGGGAGCTGCAGATGAAGTTGGCGAATAATCCGGTGGTCCATGCAAACGTCTGCAGGCACATGGACGAGTACCAGGAGAAATGGTACACTCGTTTGGCTACTCCCGAGGAACTCGATGCGGTGGAACCTGGTAAAGTATGGTACCTTCCCCTGAATATTGTACTACGCAGGTAACCAAAAAGCATTTGCATATGCAGTAAATCAACTCTAAATCTGCATTTCAGATGCTACAAGCATTATATTAGCATAAAATCAGCATCTTGAAAGCTATCAGTTGTAAAGCTGTATTTCAAATGATATTAAAATGCTTGTACCCTGTAATAAGCATTTCGAATGGAAAATAGCATTAATAAAGCATTATCATAGCATTGCAGTAAAACAGCCGTATATTGGGCCAAAAGTGGCATTTATGTTGCATTTACGGCGGCTTAAATGCTTGATAGGCTGCCAAAATACGCTTTGGAACTGGTTATAGGTTACCTGAGTAAACCCCAACAAACTTGGCAAAGTACGTCCCGTGTGGGATGCGGTGGTTTTGGTTATCGGTGTCTCGTTAAATTTGCAGCTGTTGAAGGTTCCTGATATGCTCGTGTCACCGGTGCTCGTGATCGTTAGATTTCGTGAGTACAGAATTGCTGTAGGCGGAGATCTACGTGAGATGTACCATTAGATGAAGATCATCATTTAAGGTCGGATATTCCTGTAGATCCTCTTCTTGAAAAAACATACTAAAGCTTCCAGCATATTCGTCATGGATGTCACCATGTCGTTACTGAGGAAGGATTCTGTTGGGGCCAATAACAGAAGTTTTTTTATAGGGACATTAAAATAAATTTTAAGTAACGTTGAAAGTCAATTTGGCCCGCTTTAAACCAACAGTAAGGATGCTCTTATACTTTTTTTACTGGAGTTTAAGCTACTGGAGTGAAAACTAAGTGCTTGTTGAAAGTAGTGTCTGCTAGATAATGGGACCAGTGAACTAATGAGACTTTCAAAAAAAAACAAACTGCGATACGTTGGATGTGAACACGTACCTTCCGAAGAGAAAATATAACTTTACGCTGGCAAATAGTTGGTTGCCTGCTTGATTCCGATCTTGGTATTACTTCTCGTCTCGCTGGTTTTTGCAGCTTTTTTATACCAATATTCATTTTAATTTCATCGTTCTTGTGTGAAAAATCAGGCCGCCTTTTTATCCAGCAGAGAAGTGTAAAAATCAACTAAAGCCATTTGAAGTAAGCGGTTGATTTTTGCATTTGAATTTTTAACTACTGTAGAATCACACTTGAAGCTGTAGAATTACGTGTGCTTGAAGCTGTTGCTGTAAAATCACACTTGTGGAGCTGATGCAGCTGTTGCTTCTAAATAAAGATAAATAATAATAATAATAACTTGAAGGCTGATAAATAACTGTTTTGCATTCGGATCTCATTCCATTTTCAATGATCTTTATGGTAATGCGAACGATAACGAAACATATTTTGAATAAGTTTTAGTTGAAGTATTGGTCCAACCACGAAGCAAGCTGTTAGTGATGGGATATCGGTTATCTGTAGGAAATTTTTGCAAAAACAGAAAAGTTCATTAGGAATTGAAAACCTAATAAATTTGAATCTTTTCCAACAAATCAGACAGAACTATTCAGCAATACCAGCCATCACCGGCTAAAACGAGCTGCTCGGGAGTTTGTATCTCGAATCAAGATAAGCTGACAACTAATACAATCATTTTTTATGAGAGGACTATCCTCACCATATTTCAAAAACCAAAGGCCAACTTATTTTTTTCCAAGAAAATAGTCAAATTTGTTGCATAAAAGCGTTAGAAAACAAAAATAGAAGCCAACACCAAACAAGCTATTTGCCATATTGCCCACATCAATAACTCAATGCTAAATCAATATGAAATCCAATATTGAAGCAAACTCTCCAATCAAGAAATACAACATGCAACCGGAATCGACCTGCTCGTTAGTAAAGCACAAGGAGGTGATATGCTTTCCCACCAGCGAGCGAGCGCCAAGACCTTGAGCGCAGAGTAGAAACGCTTGGAATTCCTAAGCTTCTAGCTTCCTCCTGTGAGCCAGACAGGCACAGGAATTCCAATCTCCCTGGCCAGCAGCGTGACTCTGTGTGTTTGTATCGCGCATCTCTGACAGCCCCAAGCCATCGATCCGTATTGATTACAACGAGATTTCGGGTTCGATCCGCAAGGAAATCGATCTTCCCTGACCGTAGGCAACCACTCACTTCGGCAGCCGCCTTTGCTTGTTAGACTAGACCAGACTAGTTAGATGTAGAATAAATAAAGAAAAATTAATAAAACTGTATTATTTATGCCCACTTTGGGTGATAAATTATACTCCGTTCAGTATGCGTGTTTGTTTCTCTCTTTTTTTATGGTCCGTCATTGAAGAGCGATTGGATGGTCGCGCGCGCTCGCGGAGATGTCCAATTGCATCCTCACCCATAGAGCCCATAGAGAACATCCAGCTGATTTCGTTTTACGAGCCTCTCCTTTCCTCGGAGCAGAGCTATCAAACGAATAACTCTCATCGGTGAGAACAATCTTTATCTTTCTCCCTGGTCGGGACTATCGGACTTACTACATCATTAACGGCTATTGAATGGGTGCCCGGGCCGTCCCTCGAGGTATGGTATTTATGAGGACCCAGTTTGGATTTTTATCACCAAGCCTCACATATCCCACCGAGCCGGGAGAATAAAAAGCAAGAGTGAGAATACTGGTACGTTTCTCCTAGTTTCGGTTTTACTAGCATTTAAATTTGTGTGATTGATAGTTAATGAAGTTACGGGCGTGATGAAAGTTTTGAAATTTAAATTAGGCAATTTCTTCCGTTGGCTCTGCGCTAACGAGCCGCGGCCATTACGCGTCATTAGTCTCGGAGTCCCACGCCACATATAAATGTCCACATTCGTCGCACTGGCTGGCTGGCTGGGATCGATTGGTTGCGATCGTTGTGGTCCATTGTAGCACTAATTTTGATTTAGTGAAGCCTCGCTACCGGTTATCGGTCAAGGGGGCGATTCTGGCAACCGAGAAAGACATATTCCGCCAACAATCGGGAATGTTTGATTTTGGCATTGTTGAATATTTTACGTGTCATAACAATGTTTGTTCTGTCATGCTGCGAGTCAGACGAGGCAATTGATTGTTCCGATAAATCAAGCTGCGGGAGTAATGATGATTGATACTTGGAATGGGATCTTTGATTTGGTTTGAATTGGTGCGATATCTTCTGGAAGAGTTTGGTTTTGTTTTCCTCTTACAAACTGGGGATCATTATTTCAAACTCTAATGAGCACGGTCAGTTATTGGGCTGACCCGTCAATCGGCGGCTCCTAGTGATTGCATCCGACAGCCTTGGAATATTCGATCTATCCTCGCTTGCGGAAAGACTCGGATGGAGGAAATATCAACGAAGAAGCAACGCCAAAGGAGAATTAGAAAATATCTTAACAAGATATGGCTGAAAATAATTCACCGATACCTCTTTCACACGCTACCACACAAGGATCCACTTCAGGCTGGAGGCAGCAATTCAGTGAGGTATGCACAGATCAGCCTTTAAGCTATGAGGAAATGATAAAGGTATGTGTTTTGTGCGAGACAAGATAGATTAGGATCGCCTCGCTCTTTGAAGTTCGCTGCTCGGAGGAATCCCCTGGGTGCAGCCGGATGGTTAAGCTCTGAGTGCGGGAGTTGTTATCGTCAAGCTACCACCGGATTCGGACTGTGCAGACAACTGCGCACAGACTTCGACAATAAAATCCACACCAAATACGTTGATTGGCTCACTGTTGCTCTGCGGGAAAGCATTTTGCCTCGGTGCTGTAAAAACTATAAAACTATAAATGAAATATATAAATAAATTATTACTGACCGTCATATTTATAAATTGTTTGTTCAGGGCCGCCTCGATCGAACCACGCACGATATGTCCGTAGGGAGGATCACCTCCCCTTAAGAGAGGCCAACCAACCAACCAGCCGGATGATATCGAAATCAAGCCATTTGCGCATGAGGTGATCTTTTCGTCGTATAAATATACGCACTTCGTCAGTTTCGCTGCTGCCGCCGGTAGAAATAAACGAGAATCACTCAGCGCATTCACCACTCCGCACCGGGGCAAGACTGACCAGAAGAATCCCAGCTCCTATGCCTCCTTCCTCGCACACGAAACTCTTTAACAGTGGATATTCGCCGCTGGGTCCCGCTTGGGAGGATGGGACGGAATGGAAACCCGATTTGCCTTATAATTAAGTAACAGAAACTTGTTTTTAAGGCCGCGAGGAATGACTGAGCTGGCGCAGAATATTTCGTGTGTGTTAACAAGGTTTCGTCTATCCTCTCAACGCAACTCGTCGACGATCACGCGGCAACAAACAGGCACCGAAATGAATTCCCGGATGCATCGTCGTTGGAGGGGCGAGATTTTCGACACGGCTTTCAGCGGGTTGTCTGCCTCGGTCTGGCGATGGCTTCCGAGAGAGCGAACGAAATTTAGTGGTTGACCTAGTTCTTTGACTCGGTTCTGAGGCTTATTTGCGATGCGAATTTATGTTATTGATTGTACGGATAAAGTAACGGTTAAAATACTCACAGATTTAGTTGTTCCGAAAATCGTTCCGTTTTGTGGCGATTCAGATTATGCTTAATGATAGGGTTTATCAAATATTTCAAGATTATTGGAGAAAAACAGCTTTTGCGAGCACACGTTGAGCAAATTTCTGCTCAAATCCGATTCTTTGGCTTTCGTTGTTCAGATGAGAGGACCACCGTGACACTCTAGTCGGAGATAAATTCCATTTCAAATCTCAGCTCTTTATATTTGATTTCTATTCCATCGTTTGATGGCAAGCCGGAGAGCTGGCCAAAATTCAGGCAAGTTTATTCGGACATGATGGCAAGATCCAGAAATTCCGATGCAGTCAAGTTACAGCACCTTCAGAGGGCACTAGCGAGTGGATCCGACACCAAGATAATCGACCTGAAAACGCTCAGTGAAGGAAATTTTGCCCACGCTTGGGAGCTGCTGCTTGACGTTTACGAAGACGAACGGAAGGCAGTAGACTCTCATATCCATGGCCTGCTGAGCTTGAAGCGCATGGACAAGGAGTACTACAAGCAGATGAGGGAGCTTTTGAACGAGGTAACCCACCACGTTGAAGGACTGAAGCTGCTGAACCAGAATTTGGAAGGCGTATCCGAAAGATTTGTCGTCGTAGTCCTCTCCGATGCTCTCCGACCCCGAAACGAGGAAACAGTGGGAGGCCACTAAGGAGTGTATCGAAAAGTAGTTATAAACATTCGATGCGTTATTACGCATAAACTACTGTATATATTTTTAGCGTGTAAGCGCCATTTGCTTTGTTTACATGTCAAAAATGATTATTCGGTTCATTCATTTCCGTTGATAAAGTTGTATTCAAAATGTCGCGAATTGAATTTGAGACTAAAAAGAAAATTCTGCACACTTGGTGCACCGAAAAGGGTGTTACTTACAACCAGATTGCGAAAAGAGTAAATGTTCACCCGGCAAGTGTAAAACGCATCATCGAAAAGTTTGGTAAGGAGTGCTCCCTCAAGGATTTACCAAGAAGTGGCCGGAAACCCGGCTCCAGCAACCCTGATTTGACCAAAAGTTGTGGATTATATTCAACGGAACAAATCTGCCTCTACTCGCGATCTAGCCAAGAAGTTCAGGACCAGCATCGGAATGATTCAACGAATCAAGCGCAGGAATGACTTGAAGACGTACAAAAAGCAGAAAGTGCCCAAACAAACTCCGAACAAAAGTCTCGTGCCAAAACCAGGGCTCGAAAGCTGTACAGCTGCATTTTGGACAATGTCGACCAGTGCATTTTGATGGATGACGAAACATACGTTAAAGAAGATTCAAGAACGCTACCGGGGCCGCAGTTTTATACTAAATCTGTTGGGGAACGTGTGCCAACCGCAGATACGACTGTTGCGATGGAGAAATTCGGTCAGAAGGTGCTCATTTGGCAAGCTATTTGCACATGTGGCTTGCGTTCTTCAATTTTCTATACAAAAGGAACTATAAATGCTGAGATTTATCAAAAGGAATGTTTGAAGAACAGGTTGCTACCATTGTATAGAAAGCACCAGTCCCCTCCTCTCTTCTGGCCAGATTTGGCATCGGCACATTACGCCAAATCCACTCTACAGTGGCTGACGGAGAATAACATCAAGTTCGTAGAAAAAGACATCAACCCACCAAACTGTCCCCAGTTGTGACCGATCGAACGCTATTGGGCAATAGTCAAGCGTATATTTAAGAAGGATGGTACAGTGTCCCAAAACATGACCGATTTTAAGAAAAATTGGGCAGCGGCATCCAGGAAGTGCACAAAGGTCACTGTGCAGAATTTGATGGCAGGTGTCAAATCAAAGGTACGGGCATTCTACAGAAATGAACATGATGACTAGTTTTTCCGTTTGGATCTTTTGTAAACATGTTAAGCTATAATAAACTGAAATAGTATGTTAATTTTAACCATGTTTTCATGCCTATTTTATTATTTGGAAGTTTATAACTACTTTTCGATACACTCCTTATTCCTCACAAGCAGATTTCAAATTATGAAAACACCATCAAGATCTTGAAGGAGTAATGTTCGCCATTGGAACGCTGTGAAGCTAGTCATCCCAAGTTGTCGTCATCTAAGGATTCCAGCCAGAAGTCCACGGGCGAAGTCGATCGCTATGGCTACACCCGTAACAAATAGTGATGCAAATTGTGAGATCTGCAGTGCAAGCCATCCCAATTTTAAGTGCGATTAGTTTCTATCCCCGACGGTACCTCAACGTAGCGTCAATGTAAGAGAACTTAATCTTTGTATCAATTGCTTGAGGAATGGTCATCTTGCCACAAAATGCCCTTCAAATAAGTCCTGCCAGCAGTGCCAATGCAGACACAATACATTGCTCCATGATCAAGAACTTCCAAAGTTTGATTCAAAGCCCGTTGTTGAAATTTCAAATTTTAAACCAGAATCTACTCAAGTCCAAGTACCCAAACCAAATTCGACCCAAGCAAGTATACAAGTTCCTTCCCCTATTGAAAGTGTTTCGTCTTTGTCCAATCCAGTCCATAAGGTTCCTCGGTCAGATTGCACACTTTTGCTTACGGCCATGGTTGATGCCCTTGAAAGCCATGGTATTTCCCATGCTTGCCGTGCATTCCTCGATTGTGGTTCCCAACCAAGTATTTGAGGCAGCCGGTAAAACATCGGTGCTGGACAAGAAGAAGACACTTACGCTCAGTTCTCGTTGTACGGAATTCCAGCTCAAATAGAATGTTTGGTCATTGAGGTGGTGACTGGTCCTTTGCCTGGTCGTAAGTTGGATCCTCGATCTTGGGAAATTCCCTCTGGTTCGTCGCTAGCCGATCCTACATTCCATACCCCAGGGGAAGTCAATTTGCTTATTGAAGTTAAATTGTTTTCCACTTGATGCTACCCGGACTGCAGATGTTGGAAAGCAGTTACCGATCCTGAAGGATACTCGTTTGGGTAGGGTTGTTGCTGGTGGTTCTGAGGACGTAGATGAGAATCAACATTGCTACACAGCCAGCCTGCAGCTACTCACAGAATGTATGGAAAAGTTTTGGTCTGTTGAGTCAATGTGATGCCGTATCTAAGGAGGAGCAAGATTGCGAACAGCTTTTCAGTTCCAAATCCAGATGGCACCTACATTGTCTACTTATCATTGAAGGAATCTGTAAACGAGTTAGGAAATAACCGATCTTTGGAACTAAAACGTCTTCACATTTTAGAGCATCGATTCTCGAAGAATGCCGATTTGAAGAATGCTTACGTAGATTTCATCAACGAGTATAAATCGTTGTCCCATTGTAGGCAAATTTCCGAGTCTGATGATGCGCCTCGGAAGTTGGTTCACTATTTGCCCCACCATGCGGTGTTAAAACCAAGTATCTCCACCAGCCGTTTGAGAGTTGTCTTTGATGCCTCAGCTAGAACGACTGGTCCGTATCTTCACGATGTCTTAATGATTGGTCCCACTATCCAGGATGATATCTTTTCGATAATCCTTCGATTCCGTAAGCATCGTTTTGCGATAACGGCTGACGCTTCCAAAATGTACATAAGAGTCCATGTTGATGGAAGGCACTCCAGTCTGCAACGATTTTTTTGGAGAGAAAATCCCAATAATCCACTACAGATTCTTGAGTTAACCACCGTTACCTACGGGACGGTCCGTGCCCCATTTTTGGCCACCCGATCACTGTTACAGCTTGCCCGTCATGAGTCACAGCGTTTTCCAAGAGCGTCCAAGGTCTTGGAAGAAAATGTTTACGTAGATGACGTGGTACCAGGAGCTGATACCATTGAACAGGCTGTACAGCTTCGTTCTGATTTGACACAGTGTGCAAGCAATGCAACCATTCTTGACGCCGTCCCTGAAGAAGATCGCGAAACATATTTTGAGTTTGAGGGTTCTGATGTGAATAAGGTCATCAAAACTTTAGGCCTACTATGGGATCCAAACGAGAATGTTTTTATATTCCATTGTGGTTTGCAATTCCATTGTGGTTTGCAATTCCAACCGTCGTCGCCAATTGCCAACCAAAGGTATTGTTCTCTTCGGAAATATGCACAGTTGTATTAGACCTCTTAGGACTTGCTTGCTCCGGTAGATAGTCTTTGGCACAAGGGAAGATCATGCAACGTTTGTGGAAGGACGGATTAGGATGGGATGATCCTGTGGAAAGTGATATTCTACAGTCTTGGCTTACGTCCAGATATTCCTTGAAATATATAAACGCTTTTAAAATCCCACGCTTCGTTAGATTGGAAAGCGCCTTGTATGTTGAGGTTCATGGTTTCTCAGACGCCTCTAATCGTGCTTATGGAGCAGCAGTTTATTTGAGAATTGTTTCTGCCGTTGATATCAAGGTTTCACTGCTCTGTAGTTAATCGAGGATTGCTCCACTAAAATCTTTGACAATTCCGAAAATGGAATTATATGCCGCCTTGTTGTTGTCCAGCTTGATTCCCAAATGTGTCTCATCCTATAAGATGAATATTCAGCGTCTCTGCATGTGGTACGACAGTACCATTGTGCTCGCTTGGTTGAAGACGTCTCCCAGTCAGCTCGAAGTTTTTGTCCGCAATCGCATAACGGAGATCAATGCCAACATCAGTTGTTACATCCGTTCTGAAGATAACCCAGCTGACGTTGTATCCAGGGGACAGCTACCACAGAGTCTTATGAATAATAGTCTTTGGTGGACCGGTCCGTCGTTTTTTAAATTACGTCAATATGAAGTCGTCGTTCCTGACATGTTATCAGAATCCAAGTTGCCTGATATAATTTCGGTTAGTTCAGAAATCTCTGTTCCCATAGTTCTCCAAGACGTTCCTTTCCTTAAGTCCTTCAGCTCGTTTCGAAAACTGCAGAGGGTTGTTGGATATGTCTTGCGTTTTGTAAACAATTTCAGATCCGCCCGTGCGGACCGTGTGTCCAAAAATTTTTTTACCGTTCACGAATTGCGAATGATTGTTATTATTTTACTGATCCGACAACTTGAGCTTTCGAATGAGATTAGTTTGATTTCTTCTAGGAAACCTAGTCGTCAGTTGTCAACTCTGGATCCTATATTGGTGGACGGCTTGTTAAGAGTTGGTCGTAGATAAGAGAACTCTCGTCTACCTTATGATGCTCGACACCACATTTTGTTTCCGAATAAGAGTCCTGTTAGTGAGCTGCTCATTCACGATATGCATTTGGAAAATCTTCATCTTCTTCCCTCCGGATTAATGTCACTCCTGCGTCAGAGTTTTGGTTGATTAATGCTAAATCAACTATGCGTAAGGTGTTGAGAAAATGTGTAACTTGTTTCCGATCCCGCCCTCGTTGCTTACAGCCCATGATGGCTCGCTTGCCCTAAACCCGTGTTGTTCTTTTCGCTCCATTTTCACGAATGGGTGTGGATTTTGCCGGACCGGTATTCATAAAGGTTGGTCTCCAGAAGTCCGTTCGTGTGAAGGCCTACATTTGTATTTTTGTATGTCTTGCTACCAAAGACATCGATTCGTCAGTCGCCGTTGTAGGAGAAAATCATTCCGATCATGGCACAAACTTTGCTGGAGCAAAGTCAGATCTCCATGGACTGTACCTGATGTTCCGAGACGATCAGGCAAAGGAAAGGATTGATGATTTCTGTTGTCCAAAGGAAACCGTTTGGAAATTCATTCCACCTCGGTCTCCGAATTTTACAGGATTGTGGGAGGCTGGAGGGAGGAGTACAAAAACACATTTTCGTAAGGTTTTGTCCAATGTTGGTCTCAATTTTGGTGAATTAATTTACGCAAATAGAAGCAGTGCTCAGTTCACGTCCTCTTTTCGCCAATTCGTTGGATACCCACGAGCCGTCTGCCTTAACGCCTGGTCATTTTTTAATTGGCAGAGAGTTAGTCACTATTACCGAACCCACATTTGTAGAACTCCCGTGAACCGTTTTAGCCGTTGGCAGTTTTTGCAAGCTCTTAGAAAGCATTTTTAGAAACGTTGGTCAAATGAATATCTAAACACCTTGCATGCTCGTTCGAAATGGGTTAAGGGATCTTCAAACGAAGTTCCCGGACTAATATTTCTGATTAAGGAAGATAATTTTCCTCCTTGAAGTGATTACCTCATCTTCTGACTGATTTCGTTTGAATACTGCATTAGCCCGACCAAGAGTAATGTGAATAGCAGGTGGCTGACATAACATTACTGTTTTGGTATCTAAAGAGCCGCATAACAAAGGCTCATTCACACAGTTGTAGAACCGTTTTGATCTTTTCTCATCTGTGACTTCTTCCTTCCATTTCTTGAAAAATCCTTCAATGACCCCAATATCCGAGCTACACGAGACTCCATATGATGATTATATTTTGGAGAAATACACTAGGAACAGGGAAAACAAGAGCTGTGTCTCATAATTCCAAGCAGAATATTTATAATTTTCAAGCCCGCTGCAATAATCGCCTGTCTGGTAAATTTGGGATTAGTCTCAGTTTTAGAAACCGCTTTCTCTTGGATGATTTGACTAGATTTGACAGAATGGTAAACGTGATTTTGAAAAACCTTCCACTCCCGTCAATCCCAATTTTAATGGTTATTTGTTTCTTAAGCAAACTACGCTAGCTGATGATAGCGTTAACCATTCCATGTATATCGTTACAAAAAACCACTGGTTTCAAGGTTTTATGGACTTTGAGTGTAAACAAAAATTTAAATCCCAGTAATAGTAATATGTGGATGTATTTACTGCGCTAGTAAATTTTAAAGACTCTAAGCTAACGCAGCTGAATACACAACATTAGATTAGAGGCAAAACAAATTTTCCCAAGTTTATAACTCTCATCTGTCATTTCAATAATGAAACCAAGAATAAGAGTCATGAATTCATAAAATAAAATAAGAGTTCGTTTAATGAAATTTTATTCATGAAAACAGAAACTGATTTGTTTTCGTGTAGTTTCTATAAATTTGGAAATGTTATTTGGCAAGAGTATTGTTATTTTTCACGCTAATGTGATGTTTGACATAAAATTGGTTATAAAAAAATAATATATCAAATAATTCTGCATTGAAGTTTGTACACGTTAACTAAAAATTTAATGAAATGTATCTGTAGTATACCATCTGGTCGGTTTATTGATATATTTGAGTAAAATTCTTGGTGGCACCCTTGCCTTAACTCTACTATATCTTACCAATTCAAGAAAAACGGGAAGAGCAATGCTTGATTACGCAAATTTTTTGGGCGTTTTCCAATGATGCCGGTCTTTCTTGCTTCTCTTCGTCTTGAAGTATGACGGTTCGGTAGTTTTATCCGTGCAGCTATGCAGATTTCATATCCCCTTTTTTTTAGTATCTTGTGCTTATTTGAAAATAATTCTTATACTGATATATCAGCAGTTTTTTCTCTAAATAGTGCAAAGGAACATCGACAGATGCTCGTTGGATAGTGCCACTTTTTTATGAAGATGTTAGGTATATAAAGCTTTTCAATTATTTCCGCAGCCACACCTGACAAAACCCGCAAAGTAACTAGAAATTAGAACACTTGATATTGTTCTTTCCTTGTATTCTCCCATACGCGGGATAACGATCTGTGATGATGTTGTTTTTGAGAAGGAAATAATTTCTCATCACCATGAGGCTCCAGGGTAGACAGCATTTTTTTGCTAGAACAAAGTTGTAAGAGAAAGTATTGATAGTTCCGTTAGCTCACGGCAGGCTGTGAAAATAGAATAGAAGTAGTTTGAAATTGAGCGGAGGGCATTGTGAGGTGGTATTCCGAAACAGAAAACACAGACTTTTGCTAAGCATCCCCATGGGGGTAGGTCAAGGACATGATCGAATACACCACCCTCCGCTCAATTTCAAACTACTTCTATTCTATTTTCACAGCCTGCCGTGAGCTAACGGAACTATCAATACTTTCTCTTCACAACTTTGTTCTAGCAAAAAAAAAATGCTGTCTACTCCTAGAGCCTCATGGTGATGAGAAATTATTTCCTTCTCAAAAACAACATCATATAAATTGGAAGAAAAATTAGTATTCTCCTTTTAATTCCAACTACCTTTGGTTATCTTCGACAGATACGCGTATTTCGTCTACAATGTGCAGACTTCTTCAGTATCTCGTACTAATAACTCGACTTACGACTAATTTCTAGTTACAGGTATTTCACTAAACAGCTCAAACCTTCTAGGATTTACTCGCAAAGTAATCTTTTTCAGGCGCAAACCCCCCCCCACACACACACACACACACACACACACACACACACACACACACACACACACACACACACACACACACACACACACACACACACACACACACACAACTCTTCAGCTCTGAAGTTACATAATATGTTACTTTGAACACGGCGTGGATTGTAATTGGGTGCAAAATCTGCAATATGGATGATGAGTAATAATTTTGCTTCAATTTCAGTTTCATTCGAGGAACATGCATAAACTAAATTAAGATTAATTCAAATTGTGTTTTGTTTTCAAATTGTGTTTTGTTTTGATTCAATTATAAGGAAAAATGACATTTGAGATTGAATAATATCGCCCAGCTCTATCGAAGCTTTTCAGAATTATATCAAGTCGACAAACATTTTTCATCAGGGTCTAACCAACAAACAGAGGGATTCTTCCGTAAATTTCTCGTTGCACAAGAGCTAGCTATGTAAGCCTCAAATTCTGTCGGATAGGTGAATTCTTCCTCTTCGAAATGACCGTGGTGGATTGATTAGGTGACGATGACGAAAAATTCGCGGAAAAATCCATTGTTTACGTTTGTCAAGGCTCTGATGAAAAATCTTTGTCGAAGTAAATGAGTTTAAAGTAGCTATATCGAATACTATTATTTATATTGATTCTCAGATCAAATGTATGGGATATCACGTTATTTAGCACACACAGATAAAAAGAAATATTGAATTTACTGCGTTATCTAATGCACATAAAAGGAATGCTAGTTTTGGCAGAAAATAATGGGTTATTTCATTGAGGCTTCAAATGGTGAGTGGACAATTTCCAAGGATGCTGCGACCGACCTCTGGTCCTCACAGCTTCCTACCTCACGCCTCCACTAGTTATCATATATCATATATCTTATATATATCATCACAAAAGACTGCCAGCTGAAACATGGAGACACTGGTTGGCGTAGCCTGAGCAATGTTGTCACTTTAACATGAGCGAACTTGAGATTGCGTACCTTTAAATCAAATTTGATACCCATGCCTGTTAGTCAAATTTTATTTTTCATCAATTCAATTAATCATTTCAGCACGGTTTGGAATCATCTTTGCATTCCTTAGCCATTCAAGAACCTGGAACAACACTACAAGCATAAAAAGTTCAATTTGTTTTTCAATGTTACAGCATAACATTTAATTTAACATTGCACTTCTGAACTTTAACAACTATATTCATTTCTAATAATATAATGACTACACGTCTTATAAACTTATATCTTTTATTGAAATTTTACCTTTGATATTCGGAATGATCTTTTCTGTTTTCAGCTTTGCCAGGACTAGTAGCATATTAACACTATATCTTATTTGTATTTTTGTTTCTATAAAAATCCAGTGGAGGTCAGATGTACTTTGTTCATATGCATATTTTGTTCTCGTATTGACTTACTTTAGTCGCTTTACATGATCAAGAATTAAATTTTTGTACATCAATCAAGTTTGAAATTTGAGTAAATAGCATTTTTGTCTATTATGGTATCTTAATTTTTTGTGAACACAATATACTGAACACAATATAACATGTAACGGGGAAAGGTAGAGACCATCAGGGCACCCAAGTAAAACGCTTTGAGAAGGGAGCATGGGACTGCATTTTCTCTTTTCCCTTTTCTTAACATTTTGCAAAACGAGCGTGGGCACTTCGACCCCATCTATTGGGTTCATTCTATCAATCGAGGGCTCGAATCTAGTGCTGAGGGTGGGAATTTGCGAAGGGAATTTGAGAAGATTATATGCGCTATATTCACCGGTTTGCGTAAGTGTCTCTGCTAACGAGCCCGCCCAAACGTCTTTTGCTCCTTATACAGAAACTTCACAGAAAAAAAAATATTAATTTTAACAAGCACGTAAAATTTCGCTTCGTTTAATTCTAAGTCAAAGAAGCCGTAACAACGAAATTGCTTGCAATTTTTCATGCGCCATACAACAATGTTTGCTATTTTTCATACAACAGGCTAGATTCAGGCGCTATCTGGCTTGAACTTCCATGTAATATCCCATTATTTTCTGCCGAATCTAGCATTCCCTTAATGTGCATTAGAAAACGCAGAAAATTCAAAATTTCATTTAAATGTGTTGATGATTACAAACAACAATATAATGCTGATCAAATAGTTTTTCAGATTGTTACACTGCTATGGAAAGTTTCCTTTCTACAATACATAATGGTATTATATAATCATAATCATCAATCATCAAAATAATGAGATATTTCATGTAAATTTAAGCCAGATAACGCCTGAATGTATGAAAGACTGCAACTGTTGTATGGCGCATGATAGATTGCAAACAATTTCGTTGGTTCCGTCTGCTTTGGCTTGGATTTAGATGAGGGACAATTTTACGCGCCTGTTCAAATTCATGTTTTTTTTTGTTTCTGTACATGATATAGCTGCGTTATAAAGGCTGTAGTGCGAACGGGGTATTATGCGTTTCACCATCATTTTAGTCCTAACCGTTGGACAAGGACCAAACTTTTGGATAAATTTGTACGTATCTTTTTATGGTATGGAAGATAAATCTCTCGTCAAAAACTTCTTCAAACATGTACATTGATCAACAATCGTTTCACGTTCAGGTACCAGCACAAATCACATCTGTCGGTGAACAAAACTTTACAAGAGATACACTGAGACCCGATACAGAAGAAATGGAGTCGTATGGATTCTTTCATGTTTTTAATGGTAGGATCCAAGAATTGGATTTTGTCCTGGGACTTGGTTTTGACTTGTTCCTTCTATGTACATCGGTTTCAACATTAAATACTGTTAAATGTTGTTAACAAAAACATTTTTTGTCATAGGTGAGATCATTTATATATTTTGATTCGTCATTCACGTTTATTTACAAAAACAAGAAGTTATTATATAAAATAATGTTCTGCCACCAACCTAAAAATAAAACTCTTTAGCTCACGCAATATAGAACACAAGACATCAACTACTGCACGCAAAACTCTGAAAACAACACGCAATCATCTCGTTAACCCCCCCAACTATAGGGACTGAACTAGTTCTGCGAACTCTCTCACTCGATCAAGTTCCTCCTCAACTCCCCGATCGATCCAACGTACCTCGCAGTTCCCCGCTTGATCTTACCATGATCAACTCGCACATATCTTGCGTACCCCACCCGCGCCCTTTCCACGGCACCGCTTGAAGGTGATTGAAATCGATTTCTGATTTCGCTTTTCCATCCATTGTATTCCGATCAACCGCCTCAACCGATCATCATCATGGGCATCATCATGATCAACATTGTGTAGTTCGGCCGGACCCCAAGTGGACATCATCCTAGCATGAAGCCGGCGTACGCGCAGACATCCGGCAGGGTGTGCACAAGGTCCAACTGACACTGACTGACCACTACTGGCTGTTCAAGTCGTCAGAAACGGTGGCTTGCTCGCGCCTCCTGTCGTCATTCGACCTGCTTGTCTCCGCTGATGATGGGCACTTTTTAATTGATTGAACTCAGCTTTGCTCGCTCTCGTGACGGATGAAAATGTCATCATTTTTATTAACATATAAGGATCTTTATGAGCATGTTTGCTCGCCATGTAGTAAAAATCAATCAAAATCACGAATCCCCCCCCGGATTTGTGGGTGGTTGGGTGAAAGAAGAGGGATTTGAACGATCGTCGTACGTGCATCGGATCGGTCGCACTTTTTTGATGGTCATGATGAACGATCGTAGATTCGATCGCGATTCTTCTCCCTCAACCATTAGCCTGAGCGCGAGCTTTGAGTAATTTATTGGATGGATATTGATCGAGTAGTGGTCTGGCGTGGAGCGCGCTCCGGAGATCTTGTGCTTAATTCGCAATAAAGGTGTCACATTGCGGTGGGACATTGAGATTTATGAGCGAACTAGTTGCCACGGTTGATCGCAGGGGGATGGAGCGAATCGAATGCGCACTGGTGAGATTGATCGGCTAGCAGGAGGATGAGTTGATCGTCTAGCGATCGGGAGATCTTTATGGGGATGGGCTGATAATTGCAGATTACCGTGGCGATATCCTGCTGCTCCCGATCGATCCATAATTGCGAGCGAAGTTAATCAACTTTGAAGAAGAGGTGAAACGTCATGATTATTTTTCTATTGGCAGAGCCGATAGTCGATTGAGCTGTAGCTAGGCTAAATTATATTTTTGATATGAGGTAGATTTAGAAATTTCAATTTAAGCCCACATTGCGATAATTCACTGACTTTACTTAATTCTGTGAGAGTTTGTGAAAATGATTAAAATCAGAGTAATTTATTAAAAAGAACTGGATGGATATGCAAACAGACAGCTGACTCCATTCAGCCCTCTAACAAACGAACATCATGGTTGAATCGATTGGAAGCTTACTGCTTGAAGCACTGTCTGGCAATGCACTCAATATATACATACATACCATGAATAGAACGAAATCTTGCACTGGTATCACCTAATAAAATATTATTGTTATTATTATGCGCTTTTCTCACTGTCTTCGAGCGCCGCTCGCATCAAGCTGAGTCAGTTATGAAACCTTCGAATGCATTAAATTGTTTCCTATAAAATACTGCCCCCGCGCTAACGAACCGAGTTCGAACCTCTTGTGAAAAGCACAGAACCAGCCCCAGCAGAACTCGATCATCAGCACCCATCATTGAAGCCAAGCCGCTTACTATCGTCATCGCCGTCATCATCAGCTCGTTATGGTCGTTTGCGAATTCGCAAAGCGTGTGCAGAAATATTAGCAACACCTTCCATCCGTCCGTCAAAAGCACCTTCTCGAATCGCAGTAAGCCGAATAGGCGTTTAAACTCCCCGGGATTGCAGCCGTTTGAGAGTGAGAGTTTCAGTTGTGGGAGATATTGAACAGGATGCGTGTGTTAACTGCTAACGAGGATCTCGAAACGCGCTCTCAAGAATCCCACATTGGAAAAGGAGTGGATATGTTTGTCTCTTTTCCACGCTTACTCACCAGCGACGCGGTATTCTCTCTGCGCACAATTCATGCAAGGGTGGAATTTCCGACTTCTATTGCCACGATCGTTGGTAGCCCGCAATCGGTTTATGTTGGCAAGATGTTTGATCTGCTAACGAGCTGTGTGAGTGAGATTATAGGTTCAGGGGGTTTAAGCCAGGGGGCAGCGAACAGGGAAATTTTCTTAAGCACACACCGATCACATGTGTGAATATAGGTATGAGGAAGAAGGCGACAGCCTGCTCTTTCTATCTATAAGAACTTTTATTTCTGTCTGTGGTGCGACGCAAGTGTGAGAAAGTGATCTATTTTATTTTGACATATCTAGAAGCTTTTTTCAATAGGGCGAATCTAACGAAGAGAGATTCTCTTCTGTCTCGTTCTCCTTGATTAATTACAGCACCTTTATAAAAATTTCGAGGGATTTTTCAGTACATATCGAGACACAACAATACTGGCTTCCATACTCTGCAAATAATAGAATGAAAAACTTAGAGGTGATTTGAATATGAATGAAAGAGAAAGCAATCAAAGAGAGTCTCTCAATATTAAATTCGCCCTAATGAAAAAAGTCCTTAGAAATCTTTGTTCAAGCACCTTAGGCTTTGTGCACAAATTACGTAACGCAAAAAAGCGGGATTTTGGACCCCCTCCCTCCCCTATGTAACAATAAGTAACACGTGACCAGACTCCCCCCCAGTGGTGGGCATCGCTAATTGGAACCTTAGCGACGCTAATCGCTGATCGCTAACCAGTTAAGTTAGCTCGCTAATCGCTAGTCGATAATTCGCTAATCCCAAAAATTAGCGAAGTTTCCGCTAATCGCTAATAGTTCTTATATTAAGAATAGAAAAACAACGTTTTTGGTTAATATTGAGTATTTATTGAACGGTAATCAACATATCTGAACATTTGGATATGAAGGAAAGTATGTACGAAAACAAACAACATCCTATTTAGTTAAAAACGGCAACAGGTGATAATTTCCTTTCAAAAACATGAGCCGATCAAAATTTGAATCTGACAGAGTAGCTCTTTTTGCTCTCAACGTATCATTACCTATAGAAAAAGGCGCTCTACTGCCGCGCTGGATGGGATTGGAGTATTATATTTGATGAACAAGTCAATCAGGACTTGTTCATTGTTAAAAACAACGTCTGTAAATTCTTCTTGAGAACCCATGTCCAGCCATAATCTGACCAAATGCTTCGCTTTTGATTTGAGTGTTTGGTCATTCTTATTTGATTTAAGAAGGTCGCTGAAGAAATCTTCCTTATCAGAATCATCGGACCCCATAATATAATCGTTCATTGGGTTCAGATTTTTGCTCATATGATCCTCTACAATTTGCTCCATCACTGTTCTGACTCCAATATATTGGTCTGGATTATACTTCTCTAACCACATCAATTTGAATTTGGGATGAAATGCTGAGGCTAATTGGCATCCTTGGTCATCGAACAGATAGTTGAAACGCTTCTGTAAACCAGCAAGAAGTGCATCAACTAGTGGGTCACAATACGTAAGTCCTTTTTCTTTGAACGTCTTCAGCTTGATCGTAGTTGTAACTAATACCGGTAAAAGACATCCAAAGTACGCCTGCTCTTCGCCCTGAATAAAGTCTAATGCTTTTGCAATACTAGACATTACATTTCCATATCCTTTAAAAAATCAATTTCCGCGTCTGTAGAACGCAAGGATCTTCAACTGTAACATTACACGCTGCAAAGCTCTCCTATCTTTCTCAATTAATGCGATGAGAACTGTTACAGCATCATACGTTGAATTCACTGGTGTTGATCGGTACAACTAATCTTCAACAATCAAATCAGCAGCAACTGTGCTGCGACCTTGAATATTCCACAGTGCTTGGGCCTTGGACATTGACTTTCTGTATGCTTGCTTGAATACTACGTTTTCGAATGCTTTGTTTGCATCGGTAGTAGCTACCAGGTTCAATGTATGTGCAGTGCACCTCATATGAACCGGTAATCGATGACAAAGAATACTTGATTCCAAATAAAGACTTTGGATACTCACTGATTCTGTATTATTATCGAAGTCTTCATCAGTGTCCAAAGCATCCTTACCATCATCTTCCACATCAGGATCTGTATGCGATATCTTATCAGCTTCGGAGCCGTACTGAGCAAATGACTTCACAAAATTACTTCCATTGTCAGTTGTTGTACGGGTTAGCTTATCCTGAATCTGGAATTTATAATGAATACTTTCCATTGCTTCCGACAATACATCGAACGTGTGCCGACCATTGATCCTCGAACAAGCAAGAACAGCGTGCTGCCGCTTACGTGTGGAGGGAATGATCCAGTGTACCGTCATTCCTATATAGGCCCTGTTGTGAGCAGACCAACAATCTGCTGTAGTTGACACCCATTTGATATCTCCCAACAATCTAAAAAATTGCACAAAATTATTACTTGAATTAATCTATACAGGAATAGAATTACCTTATAAGAACCGTTTCCAGTTCTTCGTGTCTGTTAATTATTCCGTCTTCCAAGAGTACGTCGAGACATGGTTACTTTTTTCTTCGGATTCAAAGTTTCAACTAAACTGGAAAACGTAGATGATTCAACAACATGCATAGGTAACATATTGTCGACGAAGAAATCAGTAATTTTTTCGTCAAGCACTGACTGAGGCACGGAATTTCCAGTTAATTGACAAACTTCAGTAATCGTTGCTTGACGTTTCTGCAGAGTGCTTGACAACATATCTCTACTGGTACTGGAACTACTATCGTTGATTACAGCGGTACTCCTTTTCTTCCCACGGAAATCACATTTTTTACCTGCTGAGTAAACTGTAGAGCAACTGACGGATGAGTTCTGTTCATGTGGGATTTGAGGTTGAAATAACTCGATACATTCGCTTTGATAGTCACTGATTTAGGCTTACATAGAACACATTTATAATGCAGTGTGTTCTTGTTCTGATCATCTCGTTTCACAAAATCATAATATGAATTTAGATGTGGCCATGGATCCACTGACAACATCCCTTCGCCATCCGAGGTTGCGACTTGTCCACTCATTTCCGGTTGTGCAGGTGTAGCGGTAGTACTCGTTGATTCGTACATTCAATATATTGACTAATTAATTAAACGCACTTATTCCACTTTGCTTCTCTTTAATATTTTGCCACGAAATAAGTAAACAAAACTAATTGAAAGCAACGAACTCTGCACGAAACCAAAAACCTACTCAATATTTATGTTCATAATACGGCGCTTACACTTTTACTCAATCAATAGTTTTTCGCTTCCTTTCGCATGACAAGTTTGAAAAAATGGTCCATAAATTTGGTGAATTTGTTTTTGTCAGTGAAGTGGACACTTTGGGTAAAATGGACTATTGCCAGATAATGTTTCCTGCAAGTGATAAAAGGTTAACTACCACTCAGTAGAACTCTGTTTCGGGTATATTTCTGGTACCGTGTGTGTAGAAATATATCGACAATGATTTTCCATTAGGGCTAATGTCGCATTTGTTAACAACGGCTTCTTCCACAGATATCTCGAGATTGCTGACTCAATGATAGTGAACTATCACGATGATTGTGAAGAAGGGAAGTTCTTTTTTCGATAGAAGTGGCAGTTCACTTGAGCGAGGTTGCAATCTCGAGAAATCTGCGGAAGAAACCATTGTTTACAAATGCGACATTGGCTCTAATGAAAATTCATTGTCGATATTATTGAAGGAAAAAGCTAACCTCGCTTTTCACAATAAGAGTATACGAGATAGCAGCAGGAAAACCATCATCAAGCAGTGAAACACTGTAATAAATGAATACGTGAAAAAATTCTAGTCGGAAATTATCGATTATCGATTTATCGGTAAAACAAGAACAAAATTTATCGAAGCTAACGATCCGTTAACAGCCGAAAAAATTAGCTGAATCGATAATCAGCTAACGAAAATTTAGCGTCGCTAATTAGCGATTAGCGAATTAGCGAAAATATGCCCACCACTGCTCCCCCCCTTAAATTACGTAACGCTCACGCCTCCCCCCCCCTTTTTCTCAATTGTGATAAAATCATCACCAAAACTGTTACAGTTGTTGTTTTTATGTTTAATTCTCATTTGAGTAACTTGAAATTAGTAAGGATAGCTAACATTAGTCAATTAATTTCATTTAAGTAACTTTAGGCTATTAAAAAGATTACGAAAAACATTGCACTAATTGTACTGCATTTATTCAGGTAACTGGATGTTCTTAATAGTACGTTCACACTACAGCTTATATTACATGATATAGAGTATCTTATATCAAATGAAATGTACATTATTTCCAGTGAAAACTAAATGTATAGTTGCTGATATCAAGATACTCTATATCACGTAATATAAGCAGTAGTGCGAACGTACTATAAAACTGTTAAAAATATTAGTTCAGCAACTTTACTAAAACGTCTTGAAATTATTTAAAGTATTAAAAACAAGTTCAAAGTTTTATTCATATAACATAATTCTAGCCCAATCAATTTTCCGTTTGATCCGAAACATAGAACAACAGACGCCGTAACAAGTGCACTTGATGTAGGCTACACGTTGAGGAATATTGGGTGATTGAACGCACATCTCTTGTGTATCAAATCAAACCACACTTTGTTTTAGTTTAATGCAATCATATATTTGAAACACCAAAATTTCTTATCGAATCCAATATTGTTAGTCAATTAATATTTCTAACAGAAATCATTATTGATTCAACAAAATAATTTTGTAGAATAAACAATCAACAACAAATTTAACTTAATTTCTTATTATTTCAATAGTTCTAATATAAAAACAATATTTTGTTTTTCAATTCAACCGCTTTGGTCGAATCAAAGCAAAAGTGCATTGTTTCCGAAAATCTTATGTTTTGATTCAACAATAAATGCTTTTTTTCAATAAAAGCCTCTATTGCAGCGCTTTAAGGACCAACATAATAATAATCAAAAATAAAACCTGTATTGTTTGAATAAATTAAAATCATAGGTAAGCCGTGTTGAATATATACAGAACAATATATTTCTCAGCGTGCATATGTACAATGTATGAAAAATTTCACCAATTGTTGATTCGAATCGTCATAAGATACCTTTCATTTAGTAGATCACATTTAAATAGTCTCCATTCATCGAAGCTTTAGAACTTGGTTGGAAATCAATAGATACACATAATCCATTTTTCTTAAAATTTTAGATTTGTTGCACCACTTGGCCATAAATTTGTTTTTATTATCGCCACACCCATAAGGAACACATGTGATTGGCCATCAAAGGAACTAAAATTTGAAACTATGGCGATAATTGGTGCAGTGTTCCAGTTATGGCAAACGTGGCAAAGTTTTGGCTCAGTTTCGAAATATTTCCTTCAAAATATGGATTGAAAGCTTTCATTTGACGTATTGAACGTGGGGTTTTCCCAGAATTTTTAAACATAGTTCTTAACTAGTATAAATTAACCCTTTTCTACTTGCTACTTCCTACTTTGCTTGGCACACAGGCAATTTTAATAATGCAAATTGGTTATTCACTTTTGATTTTTTATTTCAAATTGGTTATTTTGTTACGTAACGATTTTGAAACCCCCTCTCCCCCATATGTCACAATAAGTAACGGTTGCTCAACCCCCCTCCCTCCCCTTCATGCGTTACGTAATTTGTGCACAAAGCCTTATTGACACAATTGTTAGTTATTAGACACGGTAATTAGTAATCTTTACTAGTTTCATGTAGCTATGGAATCTGTTTAAAAAAAAGTTTATTGCTTGGAAGCTTGCTAAATTATCATTTTGTAAGCTGCTCAGATGTTAGTTTGCGAAAAGATTTTTTTAAAGAAAAGTTATTCTTTTATTTAATTTCTTTCCGTGAGCGTTAGTCAGCTCGTTTTTTCCATATCAGTTTGTCAGTTTGTCAAAAATTGTCAAATTTTCTAATTTTTTTAAATGTTATCTATGGTGTCTCTTTACGTGGTTTAAAAGCAAAGGGGGCCTACTGATCAAATCATTGAGATGATGGAATTTGGATTTAGAGCAGACTTTGATCGATTGTTCCATAGTGAGAACAACATCAAGGTTGCCGAATCTATACAGTGGTTCCGGTAATTATAAAAACACTTATGATTAACAGTCAATTAGAAATGCGTGCAGTAACGTTTGTAACATAAGCCCTGGGAAAAATTCAAGAGCATGGTACTTGAAATCAAACAATTGGATTTTAAAATGCTCTTCAGGGTATTTTGTTCTATTAATAAATTGTTGAAAAATATATTTAAAGTACGCTCAATGGAGGTTTATCTTCGATTTTACGCAGTGTATGGCGAACATTTTGAATCAGGTTCTGGACGGTGTCTATGTCTATTTCTTGCATCTTCCGTTTGATTCGATTAACCAATTGTTGCTCATTGTTAGCTTCCCAGCCATTGTCGTACACCATACGTTTGAGAACACTCAAAAAAATTTCAATTGGACGAGCCTGAGGCACGTTAGGTGGATTGTCCTTTTTCGGTACATATGGTATGTTTTGTTCAGTTAGCCAATCTAATGTTTTTTTCGCGTAATGACAGCTTGCAAGATCCGGCCAAATCATGATTTCGTCGTCAGCGTGATATTTGTTGATGAATTGCTTCAATTTCGGCAAGCATTGGCTGATATACACGTCAGAATTGACAGCTTTGGCCTTGTTTGGGAGTATCAAAGGCACCAAGATACCCTTCGATGACATGGCTGCCCACACTAACACCTTTGGCTCATATTTCGATTTGCTGGCATATGTATCATTGTCTGGTGTTGTTTTAATGTTAGCAGTATAGAAACCATCGTTGCCACTCAATTCATGGTGCGAAAACGTGAAGTAAGATTCATCATCCAAAATTATGCACTTTCCATTTGCAAAATGCTCGCGACGAAGTGCACGGCAGCATTTTGGATTTTTTTCGCACGCTGACGTTTCCGAGAGACTACGTTATGTTTTCTCAAAATCCGATAGACTGTCATGTTTGAAACCTGAAATTTTCGTGCTAATTTGCGTGTTGATTGGCCAACCTTGTTTTCAGCGCTTGACAGCAGTTTTTTCGTTGTTCTGGCACTCAATTTTGTTGGGCGACCACTTTTCTTTTTATTTTCCGGTTCTTTACCATCACGACAATCTTTCAAAACATGGTATATTGTTGATTTTGATATTGGTTCGTCTTTGAACACGCTCAAAATTTCATAATTTCGTAAATCCAGCTTGTACGACATTTTTAGTGGAAACTACTGCGCAATTTGAGTTTGACAGTTCAGTAGAAACACAGATGAACGTGACAAGTACATTGGTTGATATCTGTGTGTTTGTTAATGCTGTCAAATAAACGCCTGAAAGTATTCCCAGGACTTATGTTACGCATGTTATTCAACCAACTTTTTTCTGCGTCTTGTAGTTAACGTCCGAATAAAACTGATGTTGTAATTTTTTTCAATTTTTCGCAAGGAAGTGGTCTTATGATCAGAAGGTTGGCTAAAGAGGAAGGTCTGACCCGGTCCCACTGACCCTACAATCGACAGAAAGATAAGGGACTATTTCAAGCGTCATCCTTCAGCATCAGTCCAGCGAAAAAGTCAATTACTTCAGCGACTGCGTGCCAAGGAGAGAATGGGCCTGCAGATTTGTCGGAAGCTGAAGCAGCCAAAACGAAGCACCAAACAGGCTGAATCTGTGAAACCGAGGGCTTAAAAGCTGTATGAAAAACTGCTGATAAAAAAATTGGGCTGTGTTAGCATGGATGATTAAACCTACATAAAACTCGATTATAAAGCTCTGCTGGGGCCACAGTTGTATACCTCGCCGAAAGGATGTTTGTGGATCAGTGAAAGTCATTTACACCGAAACATTTCGTATTTATACCAATGGAGATGAATCCTCTAAACTGCCCACTGCACAGTGATTCCAAAGTGGACAAAAGTCGAAAAATTGACTTGCTTATTTTACAATAAATATATTTTTCCAATTTTTCACACTATTTGTAGTTTCTTTTTCCAAAATTTCATAAAGATTGGATATACATTGTGATCTCTACAATTTTTTAAAGTATGGGTTCTATATGGTCGTGTTTTTTTTACTCCCATTTGATATGGCTTTGTGCACAAATTACGTAACGCATGAAGGGGGAGGGGGTTGAACAACCGTTACTTATTGTGACATATGGGGGAGGGGGTTTTAAAATCGTTTACGTAACAAAATAACCAATTTGAAAAAAATCAAAAGTGAATAACCATATTTGCCATCAATTAAATTTCCTGTGTGCCAAGCAAAGTAGCAAGTACTAAGTAGAAAAGCCTGTTGAGGAGGCGAATTCATTCAGTGTCTGACCTACCCTGCAGAGGTATGTTAGGCAAAAGCAACGTCCTTGGTTCGAGTACTACTTTACCAATGCACTTTCGCTCAATTTTCAATACTTCTATTCTATTTCCTACCTACCGTACACTGACGGGACTTTCAACACTTTCTCTTAATATCTTTTCATTCTAGCAAACATTACTGTCCACTCTTTGGTGACTTATGGTGATGAGCGAACATCTTCTTCTACATCAAGTAGAAAATGGTTAATTTATTTCTACTAGTTGAGAACTATGTTTAAAAATTCTGGGAAAACCCCATTTTCAATACGTCAAATAATAGGTTTTAATCTATATTTTGAAGAAAAAATTTGGAAATGAGCCAAAACTTTGTTTTTGTATTATTAATGACGTTTGCCATAACTACATTACTCGCACCAATTTTCGCCATAGTTTTAAATTTTGGTTCTTTTCATAGTCAATCGCATGTGTTTCTTATGGGAATGGCCAAAATTGAAACAAATTTTTTGGTAAGTGGTGCATCTGAAGTTTTAAGATAAATGGATTAAGTCTATATTTTGATTTCCGACCAAATTCTAAAGCTTCGATAAATGGAGATATACACTTAAAATTTATTTTCGTTAATTAGCTTTTTCCTCGTTTCGTAAACATGGATTATGCGTATAGAACAAATGTCTCGTAAATTATATGAAACATTCATATTGCAGTGAAGAGCACACTGAACCGAGAAATCATGTAAAATTTATCTGAAAACACATATTGTTGTCACATATATTGTCTGTGGGAAGCTATGTGATGTTTTTATTAATATTAATATTATTCCTTGGTTCAGTGCAGAACAACTCCTCGTGGTTGTATCTTTTTTTAATTATATTTTGAGCTGGTAAAGTTTTTTTTAATAGTAACAGATTACTCGTAGCTCTTTGTTTTTTTGTAGAATGAACGAATGTTCTTTTAGTGTCAAAATATGCTTTGTGCTTTTGACAGCTGCGTGTGTGGCTTTTTATACGAAGGAAGCTTCGTAGAAAGTAAAATCAGGTTCGTTGCAGAAAACAACGAATAGATTTGTTAGTCCTACCTTCGATCGTAATATGAACAAAAATTAATTTTCAGGTACTATTTAAATGTGATCTACTAAACGAAAGGTATCTAATGATGATTTGCATCACTCAATCGGCGCAATTCTTCCATAAATTGTACATCTACACGTTGAGAAATATATTGTTCTGTATGATTCAACAAATTTCGTTGTTGATTCATGACTTACCCATAATATTTATTTATTCAAACAATATCGATTTAATTTTTAACCAACAACAATTTTGTTTTGTTTCTTAAAACGCTGCAAAAGAGGCTTCTATTGAAAACAAAAAGCATTGTTAGAATAAAAAATTAGCTTTTGGAATCAATGCACCTTTGCATGGATTCGATCAAAGCGGTTGGATTGAAAAAAGTTTTTTCATATATTAGAACCATTGAAATAATAAGAAATTAAGTTAAATGTTTTGTTGATTGTTGATTCTACAATAATAATTTTTGTTGACTCAATAAAGATTTCTGTTAGAAATGTTAATTTACTAACAATTTTGGATTCGAACAAAAAAATTGTTGTTTAAAATATATGGTTGCATTTGACTAAAACAATGTGTGGTTTGATTAAATACACAAGAAATGTTGATTCTACTCATTGCGTCTCAGCCTACATCAAATTAACTTGTCACTGTGTCTGTTGTTCTATGTTTCTGCCGTCATGATTTAGTCGCACATAGCGCGCGCTTATTCATGCACTGCCCGAATCAAAAGGAAAACTCTGAATAGTACCTATGTAAAAATAAAATTAATAATAATTTTTATAACAATTGCAATAATTGTAATAGCAAAATTGCAATTGAAATTGTGCAATAGGCATAAATATACTGTTGATTTGAGTGATACGAATTAAACTTTTTTGTGATTCTTTAATTAATTTAAAGACATTTGAATAAACTTGTTGAACTAATATTTGTAACAGTTTGAATACAGTACAATGAGTGCAATGTTTTTCGTGAATCTTTATATTAGCTTTAAGTTACTTAAATGAAAATAATTGGATGATGTTTGCAATCTTTACTAATTTCAAGTATTTAGAATTAAACATAAAAACAACAAAAATAACAGTTTTTGTGATGATTTTATAAACAACTTCGAGAAATAGGGCGGGGGGGTGTCCGTGAGCGTTACGTAATTAATGGGGGGGAGTCTGGTCTCGCGTTACTTGTTGTTACATAGGGGGGGGAGGGGGTCCGAAATCCCGTTTTTCTGCGTTACGTTATTTGTGCACAAAGCCTATGTATGTAGAATCGGAAAAAACTTCAACTAAGAGTTAAATGTGAGCACACATGCGCACATGCACCACAATAGGCTTATTTTAAAGAATTTTTAAGCAGTTTTCCGAAAATTTGTTGCATCTTGCGCAAACTTGCGCAAATACGGTTCCGGGGAGGCCTGAATATTGAAATTGGGAAATACATATCCATACTAGATAACCACGGTGTTACCATTCTTATAAGGAAGTGTATATATACATATCTTGGAAAATCGACCTTAAATTCAAAGCCTGGAGGACCGAGTGTGATATATAACGAACTCAGTTCGATGCATTGAATGTATGCATGTGTGTATGTGTGTAGGTAGCGTATGTGTTGTCATGAAACTTTAAACTCCGTTTCCCAAGCAACTACTGAATAAGATTTGAATGAAACAACTGCCAAATGAATGGCACTGTAGTCCTATCTTTTGTTTTTGAATGAAAGGGAAATCGATTCACTAGTTCCAGCAATTCCCCCGTGATAGCGGCCAATTTAGGCCTAAGATCAAAACCCATCATGCGGGCACCTCAAATTACATATGAGAATGTTAAATAAGTCCAATTATCATGATATCAAAAACTTCAGAACTACATTGGCCTCATCCGGGTTAATGTTCCGGCTACTCCCGGAGAGTGGCCAGATTCATATTTGATGAAAACCCACGGCATCATGTGACACATCAAATAAATATGAGAACTCAAAAATAATTGCAACGGTGATGATATCAAGTTTCCAGCACCATATTGCTCCACATTCGACAGTACCACAGGAATGTGTTAAAAGGGCCATATCTGACGATAGTAGGATAAATTATAACTGTTTACTTTCAAGAAATTTACGTATAATGTTGACACACGAATTCACTCGTAGTAACCAATTTGTGATTTCGGCTGGTTATTGCATGGCTCTCCCGGATCATCCTGAATACACGGAATATGTGAAGAGTTGTGCATCACTTTCGTCCTAGAGTGATACTGATTTTTACCATACTTTCTTACAAAGGAAAGATATTGATGCTTAGACACCGATTGCTGATGCAATGCCTGGGATCCTTAAAGAGAAACGTAACTGCATCCTGATTCCTGAGAGTTGCTCTGCACTTCGCATTTTCAATGTGATAAATTTCAGCTATTGTTGTAATTTCAGCAATAAATTTAGTTTCCACCATGTCGTCGAAAGCATGTGGATGAAGTTTTGTTATTGTTTATCTTCAGAGTTTGATAATTAAGACCCAAAATATACAATCCTTAATAGCGAGTCGAAGGGTATATACACTTAGGTACTCCAGGCCTCGGACCAATAGTCGATTTCTATAAGGATCTGTATGCTCTTCTTGGAAAAAGGGTTCAAAGAATGAACACATATTTGGAACAACTCATTACAATCGTTATAATGACTTAAAGTTATATCGTCTGAATTTCTAATGGAAATTTACTTGAAACTTGTAGGCGACACCAAAATACAAATAGGGGTCATTTCTTTACTGCTTGAAATAAAAGATTATTTATACTAATTTTATAACTATAACTCATTATTTTTTCATATACTATCATCATAAAAATTGAAATTCGGTCCAAACGTGAAATTTCTTTTGAAACACATTTATTTTCTAAAGTTTCTGCTTTTTGATCACCCTATTTCAGAATGGAACACCCTGATGACTAAAATAAAAATCTAGCCACATATTTTTCTAAAAGAAACAAATCCACCTAGTATAGCACAATTCTAAGATCCTTCATCTCAAAAAATGTAGCCTAATACGACATTTAGATAATATATATGGAATCAGCGGTAAAAAATACTTGAAACACATAACATAGCTATGCAAATTCCATTTTTAGACTTTTTCGGCCTTTTGTATGGAATGAATTCACTGTTCACTGTGACGAAGATAAAGCTATGAGAAACACATGAAATCAGCGGATAGTGTGTGAAAATTTCAGAAAGATTGGCCAAAAGTGGTGAAAATCGTAGGAGAAAAGCACCGGCAAAAGATTATGAGCAGTGTACAGAAAATAGTGAGAGCTCTCCTACCCCACGAAAAATCTAGCAAATGGAAAAAAGGATGAGAGAAAAACATGTTTATCTACTGTGTTTGGGAATCAAATCATCAAAATTACAGTATGGTCGTTTTTATTTGAGAAAAAAAGTGATTGATATTTTTTGGAACAGTCTATAACGATTTTTTAAATAAGCATAAAAGTACATAAACGAGATACAAGCAACTGTCGTCATGATTATCATCAGCCTAAGTAATACCAGAAACTTACTTTTGACAAGAATATAAGATTTTTTTTGTAAATAAGTCGTAGGGATGAAAACCAACATTTCTGGTCATGAAAAAGATTAAGGATGTTTTTTTTTCCAAACAGATACGGTTAAAATGTGGTACTTAAACAGCAAACATATTGTTTTCTATTTTTTCTTCGATCAACTTAAACTTTACTTTGCAGTACTTCCAAAACATTACCGAACTTTAAGTGAATTATAGTTTCATTACCTTGAATACTTGTTGTTTTTCTTGGCATATTTGAAACTTGTTTTGAACATCTTAATTTTTGAGCATGATAATCATGCAAAAGAACTTAAGTTTTACTTTCTCAAGTCATTTCACGATACACAAAATGAATTTTGAATTAAAATTGT
>JASCZW010002545.1:0-19890 GCA_034211315.2 Aedes japonicus
AATCCAAAAGTGAAAAACAGAATTGGTACGGACTCAGGAAAATCAGGAAAAACGGGAAAAAGGCGGGATTTCAAAAGTCATCAGAATTTTTTGTCTTATGGAAGGGACCATACTCTCACACCTTTTCAAATGATTTGGAAGGTAGTGTTTTTGTCATTTATGATCCGCGAATCATTGTTCAGCCTGTTCAAAACGTACCGCTTAGGGCATCTTCAGCGGTGGTCTATTTTAACATCTTTATAGTTGATTTGCATAAGCAAACTTAAAATGAACCAGCGAAAACAGACCAACTTCGCGTTCCCCGCATCGGTGTAGTATTTCTTGTTGTTCAACCCACCAACACCTATCATACAACATCCAAAGATCAGAAGTTTTGTTTTCTTCAGAGACCGAGGATTTTTCTCATAGACTTTTTGCCATGGATTGGTTTGACCAAATAATTTTTACTGTCAGTAGGAGTCGTTAACAGACGACGAGGAATACTTGCTCTTTAGTTTGGATGAAGGTGAGCGTGTGAATGCATGCATCTCATTTAAATGATATTAGATAGTGCTGATAGTGAAAGATAGAGCCACGCCAACCTATGACAAGAAGCACTTTCTGCGACGTTTCAACATGCCAGGGATATGATCCTAGACATTATGCGACAACTACAGACGGCTGATGACTCGCTGTTGCGATGCATGTTGCGATGCATGTTACGATGCATGTTGTATATGTTGTATGGTATTGTAGGTGCGCAGCCTAACGGATGTTGGCGTATGCCCTCAACATTCTCTCGAGGATAACTTGGGGGTTTGTGACGCTGAGGATTTTTTGCAAATCTGTCCTTAAGACTTACGGCCGCACAGTATTTACGCCCCAATATCGGAAAGGATCGAGACACTGATGGACGCGATTATCTCCCAAAAGTTCGAAAAAAAGTCGGCTGTAAAATCAGTGCACTTAGGAAACTCAGGGAACTTATCAGATAGCTCGGTATACTTCTAAGTTGACATACCTCTCCGAGTTTAGCTAATTCCCCCTTGCCCCGAACAAAACATATACTGTACGGGAGACTATGCTAGAAAATCGGGGAGCTTTCCAGAAAATCAATTTCCAGAAATTGGGTTCTTCCTAGAAGTTCAGCGCTAACTTTCCTGAAATTCAGATTGTTTCCTAGGAACTCGGGTAATTGACCACAAATTCAAGGAGCCTAACCACGAGTCCAGGGAAGTCTTCCAAAAGTAGAGGGTTCTTCACAGAAGTTCGCTAACCATCCAGAAATCCAGGGGGGCTTCCAGAAGTTTCAGAAAACTTAATCACATTATTTTGTGTATTTTTCAGAAGTTACTAGTTACTAGAACTACTCAAGAGGTTCATAGAACTTCCCAAAAATTCAAGGAACTTTCACAGGAAAATTAGAGAACTTCCAATAGAGAACAGTCAAGAAATTCATGAAGCTTTTCAACAGTTTCCGGATCTTCCTAGAAGTTTAGTGAACTTCTTAGAAGTTCATGAAACTTGCCAGACATATACAGAACTTCTAAGTTCAGCGAACATGTAGGAGTTCAAGAAGCTTCAAGGGTTGTTTCTATGAATTTAAAAACTTCTCAGAACTTCAGGAAATGCTCACAAAGATCATGCAACTCCTCCAAAGATCAGAAACGTTCCAAAAGGTCAGTAACCATCTCAGACGTTCACAGTGAACGTCCCAGAAATCAGAAAATTTCTCAGAAGTTCAGGGACGTTCCAAAGCTCGAAAAAACTCCCGGATGCTCAGAGTTCAGCAATTCAGAAATTTCTCAGTAGTCCTGAGATCTTCCAAAATTTCAGAAAACTTCCCTAAGATCGGGGAACTTTCAGAATTCAGAAAACGTCCCAGATAAAGCAGGAAACATTCGAAAAGTTTAGGAAACATTCAAAGGATTTTTGCATAAGTTTGGCGAGCTTCCTAGAACTTCAGGGAGAAACTTTCCAATCGTTCCGAAAACATCCCAAGAGTTCAGGGTATTTAAGTTTTAAGGAGAACTTAAACTTCTTACTACTCGATAGTTTTTTGAACCCAACCAAAACTAGAATGAAGAAACCAACTACTTTTTAATCAAGTTCATAGAATGTCCACCTATTAACAATCTTGGAGATCATAAAAAGTTCTTGTACGGTTTAACAACATCTCGGTAATGCTAACTATTCCACAGAAATTCCACGGCTTCCAAGATTTTTTTTTCAATTTCTCGTAAATTATTTAAGTATTTGTGATATTCTGCTTTTTATCACAGAATATGTACCTGCTGGAAGAACAACTTTTGGGAAGTGAAATCTGATTTTTTAAGTTCCCGGCATTTCTAGAAAGTTGTTCCTATTCCACTGATGATCAGCAAACTTTTTGGAAGTACATCCAAGTTTCCAGAAACGTTTATAATTTTTCGACAATTCAATGAACTACTCTAAAGTTCCTCCATTTCTCTTCTCGAAAGACAACGATCAAACTTCATGATTATCTGGAAACTTCCAATTATGTTATTCAACTGTCGAGAAGTTGAATCAACTTCTGGCATGTTCATTATAGATATTTCCACCCAATCTTCATAGATATTCCGAAGTTCATTAAATTGAACTTTTTGAGAGTGCGTTCAATAAGAAACTTAGAAGCTTATATAAGTTCTGAAATGATGCAAAATAGATCCGGTATAAAACAAAATTTACAAACACCAGCGATGCAGCGATGTTTTAGCGTTTGGTCTAGAAAAATAAATCCAAACCACGTTTTGAAGCACCGTTGAAGATGCCCTTAGAAGATCTGGCTACACGGCTGTAATAGGCTGAACTTATCTTTCATGTGGTGGCGAATGTGTTTGAAGTTTGGCGAATTGCGTTTGTAAGGGTGTTAATACATGGTGAAAGAAGTATTTGGGCAGGTGTGCTCAATGCCGTCTGACGTTGTTTGCCGGACTCCAGAGAAAAGAAAATGGTTTGCACAAATTTTGGCTAGAACCAAGAAGGAGCTACCAAGTTTGACAACATTTGTTGAAAATTGGCTCATCCTGTCGAACAAAAAGGCGTATTTTAAATAAATGGAAAGTGTCTGGTGGTAAATCAAACTGGAAAAAGTTTTGGATTTAGATACGAGTAATTTATATTAACTCATCTTAACAGTCGGGAAATAAGGCAAAAATGCGGGAAAAATTCGGGAATTTTTATATTAAGATTGTGTAGCCACCCTGTAAAAATCGAAAAATCTGAAAATCTTAAAATCTAAAAATCTGAAAATCTTAAAATCTTAAAATCTTAAAATCTTAAAATCTTAAAATCTAAATCTAAAATCTAAAAATTTAAAAATCCAAAAATCTAAAAATATCTTAAAAAATCTAAAAAACTAAAAGTTTTAAAATATAAAATTCTGAGAATCTAAAAATCTTAAAATTTAAAAATCTAAAAATCTTAAAATCTTAAAATCTTAAAATCTTAAAATCTTAAAATCTTAAAATCTTAAAATCTTAAAATCTTAAAATCTTAAAATTATAAAATCTTAAAATCTAAAAATCTAAAAATTTAAAAATCTAAAAAACTATAAGTCTTAAAATCTTAAAATCTAAGAATCTTAAAATCTCAAAATCTGAAAATCTCAAAATCCCAAACTCTCAAAACCTAAAAATCTAAAAATCTTAAAATCTTAAAATCTCAAAATATAGAAATCCAAAGACATAAAAATATAAAAAAATATGAAAATATAAATATAATAATATAACATAATAATTTAAAATCTTAAAATCTTAAAATCTAAAAATCTGAAAATCTTCAAATCTTTAAATCTTTAAATCCTTAAATCTGAAAATCAAAAAATCAAAAAATCTAAAAATCTAAAAATCTAAAAATCTAAAAATCTAAAAATCTAAAATTCTCAAAATTTAAAAATCTCAAAATCTAAATATCTAAAAATCTAAGGATCTAAAAAATCTTTATATCTGAAAATCTAAAAATCTAAAAATCTAGAGATCTAAAAATCTAAAATTTTTAAATTTTAAGAATCTAAAAACTTGAAAATCTAATCCTATAATCTTAAAATCTTAAATGTTAAAATCTTCATATCTTAAAATCACAAAATCTCAAAATCTTAAAATCCCAAAATCTCAAAATCGCAAACTCTCAAATCCTAAAAATCTTAAATTCTAAAAATCTAAAAATTTAAAAATCTAAACAAATTTTAAAATCTAAAAATCTTAAAATCTAAAAATCTTAAGATATAAAAATCTTAAAATATAAAAATCTTAATATCTAAAAATCAAAAAGCTAAGAATCCTTAAATCTTAAATCTTAAAATCTCAAAATCTCAAAATCTCAAAATCTCAAAATCCCTGACTCTCAAAACCTAAAAATCTTAAAAATTAAAATTTATTATTTATATTATTTTAAATATCTTTAATCTCTGTGAATCTTCTGGTAAAATTTGAGTGCAATTGGGTTTTAAAACAGCCCCTGACAATAATAGAAGAAAACACACCAAAGCCGTCATTTCCCCTATCTAAAAATCTGAGAATAAAATAAACAAAAATTCAAAAATTTTAAGATTAAAAAATTTAAGAAACTAAAAGTGTCAAAACCTAAATAAATAAACAATAAATTAATCCAAATTGCTCTAAAAATCACCTATTCAGGAGCTGAAGCAGTGAACTATCAATATTTTTACAATATAAAAAAGAATTCACTAGTGGATTCGTATAAAAAGGAATTCACTATGCCCTGATTTACCAGTTAAGTCCGTGGTAAGCCATGTTACTTGATTCGGGATTTCTCATATTCAAATAAAAATATTTTTCTGACGATGGTTTTATTCGGCAAATGTTTTGTCCATTTTGTTTTTTGACACTCATATCAGTCGATATCTAATCTAATCTTATCTCACACTAACGCAGTCAATTCTTGAAGGCATCCTGGAAAATGATGGTTTCTAGAATGCATCATTTTTCTTGTCATCGGCCAGGCCAACTGCGTAGTATGTGCCGCAGAGAGGATTCCAAGAAATAGCGCGATTCCAGAAAGATCTAAAATCGCTCTACTACTCTGAATCAAGCGAAGGAAGAAAGCGTGGACCTCCCGTACCAAACGCTTCCATGTAGTGTTAAACAATGTGATAGTTTGTACTTTATCGTTGGGAGCATAGGTGCTAGAAAGATTAGTTTATGCTCCTTTTGCCTGTGGGTGAACTTTTGGCATTTGAACCAAAAGTCTGGCAATAATTGCCAAGGCCTTATCTCGCTCATTGACACTAATTTCAGTCGATATATCGACAAAGATTTTTCATTAAAGCCTAAATGACAAACTTAAACAATGGCTTTTCCCGCGAGTTTCTCGTCATTGAAAACTCGCCTACGCAATCCACCTCGGCCATTGCGGAAAAGAAGAAGAGTTCACATATCCAAATGGGTAGCCATTGTGCGATGATAATTTTACGGAAGAAGCCATTGTTTACGTTTGTCAGTTAGGCCCTTATGAAAAATCTTTGTCGATATAATAAATTTAATAAACACCCCCTATTTATACACTCTTGACTATTCAATGAAAAAATCTGGTCTGTGTCAATTAACTGATCGTCAAAGATGGGTTTTGAACTTTCTCACGCCTAACAAAATGATATCAAGTTGTGGAAATAAATTCTAGTTGTTTTAGAATACGAGCGTTCAGACTACGAGCTATATCACTTGATATAGCGAATCTTGTTATGAGCCGTCAGATGCATTATTTTCAGTGAAAACTAGATGTACGAACATTGATAGGAAGCTACTCTCTATCAAGTGATAAAGCTCGTAGTTTTGACGGCACATAAAATTTTCTTTTATTTTTGACAACCTCATGAACAAATTTACCGATTCGTTAATATGAAGAAACTATGGAAGTTTGAAAGTTACCTTTGCCCAACCATATTTATTACATTACTTAAGCAAAGATAGATAGTTGTGTTTGATTCGCCAGTATTCACTACAATATTTAGTTTATTGTTCAATTATCGATAACCTCATACTTCGGAATATATTTTCGCTGGATTTTAATCCCAGTGCATTATAAATGTGGCTGGATTTTTATTTTCCGTGTCGAAATTCCATCAATCTCAGCCCTTTGAAATTACATGAGAACAAAATGCTTGGACAAGATTCCCGAGCGGGTAGGCTGAACCTTAACCTAGACCTTAACCATTTTTAAATTCAGGATAATCGGAGATTTGAGTTTTTGTTTTGCTTCGATTAGACATACATTGCAAAACACTTTGTCCGGAAGCAGATGATGTGTAAAACAATTTTTGACATGGTTTAGTGCACCAATTTTTTCCCACACATTGCTGGTTCGATTACCATTGTTTGTGGCATCAATATGAGCACTTGAGATGGACATTTTCTCGACCTTTATGGCGGACATTTTAGTATTTTTAAATTCAAACTCACTCGCGAAATTGCCAAAAGGCGAAACACGAAAATGAACACTGAATTTTTTAGAACGAAACGACAAAGCTGATCACTGTTTCACACGCACACCTTCTGGATGGCACATCTCATCGAGATGTCATAATTTGTCATCAGTAATAAAAGCAGGTTTCTGAAGGGTTAATGAACTTAACTAAAGGGATGCATTTACGGTGAAAAATTTCATCGGCGAGCCTCAAGTTTCCCGGCGGCGTTTCCCAGTGGGACCAATCTGAAAAAAGACGGTCAAAAGTGTTTTTTTCCAATTTTCCTGACATTTTAGCGCTTTGGTGTCTATGCAAATGTTTCTAGAAATGTTATTTCACATTCTTTTAAATACTTATCAAAAGTTTTACTTAAGTGATACTTTACTTAAAAAACCTAACTTTGTATGGGTACAAGATAGAAGGTTAGTGTCTTGAGCAAAATTGTAGAGCTATACATTTAACGAAACTTTACTGAAGATAGTTAGTACCTATATCGAAAAAATTCTGAAATATTATTGATTTAGTATATAGACTAACTTAAAACTTGTTTTTTTTTTACTTTTTAGTGGCTAAAACCTTACCAGATCGATTTAAAAAGTTCAACAAAGTTATCAATATTATCAAAATGCACAACTTTGCTAAACGTGTCAAATGTCTAAAGGGTTTTATTTGAGTTTTAACGCGGTTTTATGTAAAAAATGATGTCTTCGGCAAAGTTGTGCATTTTGATAATATTGATGTATTATTCTACAACTTTGCTGAAGATACTAACCTTCTATCTTGTACCCATACAAAGTTAGTTTTTTTTAAGTTAAGTATCACTTAAGTAAAACTTTTGATAAGTATTTAAAAGAATGTGAAATAACATTTCTAGAAACATTTGCATAGACACCAATGCGCTAAAATGTCAGGAAAATTGGAAAAAAACACTTTTGACCGTCTTTTTTCAGATTGGTCCCTGCGTGCGGCGCGGGCAAAAAAAGACAAAAAAAATCTCGAAAATAGTGGCGGCGGCGGCGCTATAAAATCGTCGGCGGCGGTGGCGTGGCGCGGCGGCGCACAGATCTACTGATGACAGCCGGGAAGATAAAGGAAAATTTGAATACGTACAACCATCAAGAGATTCCGAAGTGTAAACAAACACGGCAGAGGCGGCTTCTGGTAACGGCTAGAATGGACTTGGACAAAGCAAGCCATGTGTTTGTTTTGACACTTGATTGTTCTTCTCTAGGTGATAGCCTCTTTTCAATTGCCATCGTTTTGACAGCAGAAGCTACATCTTCATTGAACTGATTACTAATTCCGCAGCTAATTTATTCGGAATGTCGAGAAACTTTTTCAACACTTTCCTCTTCATCAAATTCAAAGCACTCACAGCACAGCAGCAAAACTTTTTCCGCGCCTTCCGTCCCACAAATAGCAGCCACGACACAAAAAGGCTAATTTAAATTTAATTTGAATAAACGATCAATAAACATTACGTCCCGAGCGAAGAGCAAACTTTCTGTCAGTACCACTTAAGGATGTTGATTTTCAGTTTATCTGTTTTCGCTGTCTTCTTCGAATGTCTGAAATGATCATCTCAAATGTGCCTAGAATGAACGAAAAAAAAAAACGAAAATCAGCAAGAGCAAAGTGCTTTCAAGCATCGACTCTCCTGGACGCAAATCTGAGATCAATTTTCCTTCGCTTCCCTAAGTAGCTATACCTACGTTAAGGTATCAAGATAATCGAATATCGGGAGGAAAAATACGTCAACCCCGGTGACAGGAGCGGAACGTTCGATGCTTTGATGCAGATTTCAATCTCTGCCGAGGCTTGATTTGAATAACAATGTCGAATGAATGTAGTAGCTCCATGGAGATGGTTTGATCATCAGTCGCCCAGTGCCAACTGCGATGACAACGAAACGACGTGGGAGATAATGGCCCGAACGGCTGGCAGTTTGTTTGCTTGACCCGGCTGATCCATCGCACGCTCGTCCAGGGAAAATTGATTGCTGAACAAATGTGCGTGACCTTATCGTAGAATCCAAACGGAACGGAACCGCGTCGACAGATGTCCAAGCGATTTGGAGCTGCTATTCCCCGGGGAGTAATTTGTGTGGTGCTTTACATAAATAACAATCTCATCTTCGGCTGTACGCGACTTGCATTGCGGTTGGAGAACGATGAACTTTTGAAGAGCGATTCAAATGCAAATTTGATGGAATTTAAGGTTATCCAGAACACTGACCCATTATTTGTTTAAATGCATCTGTTCCTGAACATATTCGATTACATGTTTCAATATTTACTGTTCAGTTGCGCTTGGTTGATCTTTCGAATGAACTTAACGATGTTTGCATATCAAAAATCACAACCACAAAAGGGCGCACAAAATGACATTCCCCTGCAGGCATGTCTGTTTACTATTCAAATAAACTGACTGCATTGAAACTTCCCTGCTTTCAAGCTGTTCACTTGTTCGCTTGCGACGGCAAATCTCAAGTTCCAAATGACAATAGTCACTCAGCCAGTTCTACTTAGGAGACGGCACTTATGACATATGCAAATCTGCTTTCAAAGCAAACAAATATCCTTCCTGATATCGCACTTGTGAACGACAGACGGCAACTGCGACGACCAGAGAGCAGCTCATATGTATCATCATTTCACTTTTATTCAATCACGTTCACCGAATGTCCTATGTCTGTATCAAAGTAAGCGTAGGGAAAATCTGGAACGACTTTTTTCCTCTTTCGCCATGACATGACATCCTCTGATGAACACATGGCTAAACGTCACATTCATAGACACTCATCCTTGTCCAAAAGCGGGTTGACATCTGTTTGTCGCCTGCTTCTCCGAGAAGAAGAGTGACGATGAGTGCGTAGAATCCCACTTGTCCCCTTTTCCGCACCCAAAACAACCTCGTATACCTAATATTTGTAAGCACGCAACAGACTTCTTTGAATTCATAAATTATTATTACACTCGTAGACTCTATCGATAGATGGCGTGTACGAGTAATGTGACATTAAGCTCCCCATACGGCTGACACACACACACACAAGAAGGAGCTGTTTATTTATTGCCATGTTATCAGAACCTCGTTTAGGTGAAAACCTGGCGGTGGACGAAGGATGGCGGAAGGAAGCCGTTACAAGGCGCCATCTGCTTGCGAACACAGAGAAACAGAGTGATGTTGATGGCTTCTTCGTCGTCGTCACCGGTCTATTTGATGTTATCGTCATTCGCTGTACGAGAAAAAGCGTTTCTCGCGAGCTCTTGATTCAAGATTTGACTGTCAATCAAATATTTCACTAAGACGCAATTGGATAAGCTGAAATTGATCTGTAAATAGATTATGGCTGGGTAAACAAGATGCGTTATCATGTTTTCCGCGCCCTGTAAACTACCCAACCCTCGGTGGAAAAACATGTTGATTCGCAGAATCCCAATCAATTTCAACGTCTTTGATGTTCCCCCCTGCGAACCCAGCTTGCCTGCCACCGGTGAGTGTCAAAGGAAAATAAAATCTCGAAATATATGCCCGTCCGATGAACTTTATGCCCACAATCAACTCTCCGAATTTATTAAGCTCCAAAACATCCACCTTCTTTGTTTCATCCTTCGAAAGTAATTTCCAATATCCGCTCAACGCCAGTCGAACGGAACAAATGTGCACAAAAAGAATAGAGCTCTTTCGCAAATTATCACTAACTCCGTCTCCTTTCTCTCTCTCTCCTACAAACAGGGTTGACGCCCGGGGTAAGCCAATCCAGTACGCGAATCACTGGTCCGACAAGACGGTCTTCCTCAACTCGTCGGTGTACTTCTATCACGAAACAACCCCACCGGCGCTCCGGATCAGAAATGTCACCCACCACCAAGCCGGACTGTACAGGTAAGTTCAACCGAAATAGCTTCTGCCCTTTTCAAACATACACTGGAGGCAATGTGCGTCTCCTATTTGAATGATATGTACACAATGTGTGGCTCAAGCAGCAAAAGTTTAAACATTCATTGCAATATCGAAGCAATTGTTTTATTTTCTCACTACATACGAATACGCCTCCTATGCAAATAGTCAAAGTTCATATGAACCGGAACGTCAAAAGCAAAGAAACGTTGAAGTCAAATGAAAGCTATGAGCTTGACAGCTGCAAAATGGCCCAGGCCCCAGGATGGACGCGAAAAATTGTTATGTGAAAGAATAGCAAACGGTTCGCGTCCACCTGCACCGCAAAAAATATTTAGTTTTTATTACGGAATTCGTTTGTATATTAACTATGCAATATCGAAATTCAGACTGTCAATTGGTGATGTGAAACGTTTAATCACCGCACACCGTACACAAGCAAAAATAGTCGCCAAAAACGTTTAAAGGGTGTCCCACATCAAATTGCACCACGGAAAAAAACGCTGTAGAAAATAACCCACTGGGTATTATCTCTTTAAAAATAGGGTAGAAGTAGTTTAGAGTGTTTTTTTGTTGTATTTCTTTATCGCTGTCAGTTTTTCGACAATTGGAAACGGCGCAATGGCGGCACCAGAAGCTGGCAACGTCACGAATTGCATTTTGCGCAAGCACCTGGAAGATCCTCAACTTCTCTCATCCGGGACATCGAAAAACAACTCGAGACCGTCCAGTCAACGGTGAGTCGTCACTCTGACGAAGTTACTACTGCAGCATCGACATCAACCGGAAGGAGAAATGCGGAACAGAATGGATGATCTATTAGTGATCAGGATCACCAGCGTGTCGTCGTGAAAGCCGTTTAAGCGAAATCCCAATGCTTCGGTCAGGAGACGTGGCCAAAAGGCGGAAATCTGTCCAGGTCTTTGCGTTCAGAGAGCCGATGACCGGGCAGCAACTGCATACGTTCAAGTGTAGAAGGCTCCAACCGTGACGAACGGAATAATACGGTGAAAGTCACGGGCCCGGAAACCGTATAACCAGATGCTGACGAAGTTCCATTGTCTCATCGTGGATGATGAGAATTACGTCCAAGTTGGACTTCCAGCAGCTTCGGGACTACTGTTTCCACCACCAGCACAAGTTTGATGTTTCGAGAAGTAAGAAGAAGAAACTTTAAAGTTTGCCAGAGACGCGCGATTTGACAAGCGATCTGCTCCTGCGGCAACGAGCATCCAGTTCGTGACACCTGACGCCAGCGGGAAGATTCGTGCGAAGACACGCGGTCTTCGGGCCGCTGAAGGTCCCACCCGAGATCGGCTGACCCTGCTGCAAGAAGTCATCACGGTGGCTATTCTCCAGAACAACCTGCGGAGCATAGTCCGCAGCCATAGGTAATCCCGCACTGATGCTGGGTTCCATCACATCACATCATCACATCACCGACTTTCAGCGAGAAGATCTATCTCAAGGAGTGTCTACAGAAAGGTCTGCTTCCCTTGTTGAAGCAACACAAGGGCCCTCGGATCCTCTCGCCGGATCTAGCTTCGTGCCACTATTCAAATATTGTCCTGGATTGGTACGAAGCCAACGTGGCTTGCAGGAACCCAAGCGCTGGCACGAACTCTCCTAACGCACCGGAACTAAGGCCCATTGAAAAGTACTGGGCTATTATTATGGCACTGTAACATCCCAACGAGGTCAAATCTCGAAGAAGAAATGGAGAGGCGGCTGGTTCCCGCACAGAAGATTTTTTTTATTCCTTATTGTCGAGATTTTCCTCCTGGGTTGGTTCATCTCCCCCCTAGCATCAACACTTTCGCATTTTCGAGCTGTCCGGGGATGAGATTCGAACTCGCGATTTGGCGTGAGAGGCTGGATGCGTTAACCACTACGCCGGGCCACCGCACCGCACAGAAGAAGCTGCAGCCAGATGTTGTACAGTACCAAATTAATGGTTAAGCTGCAAGGTGCAAGCGTACGGTTATGGTATTGCAGTTGATTGAAATAAATATGAAAAATAACTTACTAATGGGTTAATACTTTACAGTCTGAAGCTTGAAGAGGATCGGTCAGCGAATAGTTTTCTACCGCGTTTTTTCGGTGATGCAATTTGATGTGGGACACCCTTTAATACAAGTACATCTTCTGTGATTGCATTAGCCAATACAACCCACTATATGGGCACTATGTATGTGTACACGATATAAACTCGTTTTGCCGCAGTCAATTGTAAGGTATGTAGTCGCATTAATCCGGAAACCTCAAAACATGAATAAAACATAAATTTCGTATTATATTTCCGTCGTAGTTGTTTATTTGACCATGGGATGTGTTATAACACCGCGAAATTTTCGAACTTGCGCTTAACTCCGTTCATTGTATGGCACTCTTCAGAAATCGTAGAAGCCGCCTTTGTCCAAATTTGCTTGAAGTGTTTGATGTTTTTGATTTCTTGCTTCTTTCCAGAAAGCTTCTCCGCTTCATCAGATTCAATATCTCTCGATTGGTCGTAGCTCTGGGAAATTTGGCGGGTTTGAGGTTTTTGGTACACGTTCACTTGATTTGCTTGGTGCCACTCCACCACAGTTTTAGCATAGTGGCATGATGCCAAATCGGGCCAGAAACAAAAGGTTTTTCTTTGTGACTTTTTGATGAAGGGTAATTAATCGCTTCTGCAGACACTTCCTCCGGATATATCTCCTTGTTGATTGTGCCTGTAGACGAAAGACGTATTTCCTCTTTTGCCACACGTGTAAATTCGTTTGCCACACAAGGTATTTTTTGGGAAATTTCGATGCCTTTCTTCGTTCTGGAAATGCTCAGCTGTAGCATTTGGCCATAGCAGAATAAAAAGCCAGCTCTGAAACTGCTTGAAATACTCCAGTATTTTGTCCGCTAAGGCTGTGGTAAAAGAATTCAAGAAAAACCCGAATATCTCATTCCGGGATGTGGCCAAAAAAGTTAAAATGTCCCCATCGTTCGTCCAGAAACTGAAGAAAAGTGTGGGTCTGAAGCTCCAAGTCGCAGAACAAATGCGCAAAATCGAGAGTCCGGAAATTATATGACACTAAGTTGAAGAAGAACGACTGCTTGATAATGGATGATGAAATATATTGCAAAGCTGATCATGCGGATTCTGTGACTAGAGATTTACATACATTTGTTCTAAGAAGCAATGTTAAGGAATATTTTAATAAAAAAAAAACAATTAAAAAATGGTTTTAAAAATGTCTCGTATGGCAGGCAATATGTGGATGCGGTCGGAGATGACATTTTCATCATGACTGGCACCATAAATGGACAAAATATATGTGGAAATAATGTCTTAATAAATGACGATTGCTGTTCATTCGGAAACACAATTGGCTGTTCTGGCCTAATCTATATGTTGCATTGGTGGAAACCTGGCTCAGTACTTCTACAATGCTAATAATTTAAATAGAGTCCCGGAGGAGTGAACTCATTAAATTCGCAAGAACTCCGTCCGAACTAAATGTATTTGGCTTTGGTTAAAAGAAATCTTCGGAAAACCGAATAGTATAGCGACTGACGGAAAAAAAGTTTTAGGCGCAACTGGCAAAATATTGCAAAATCAGTGTCGGCCACTGTACAAAAATTCATAGAAGGTGTCAAACGAAAAGAACGACTATGAACCCAACAAAGATCAATGCTGAATATCTGTTTGTTCAAGCAAATTTAGAGAAGTTGTTCAGCTTTTTCTTCTAGAAAGCTGAATAATTTCTTTGAATTTGTTCGAACAAGCGGTTATTCAACCCTGATGTTTTTTGGGGATACAACACATCCAAATGACTGAACAAAATATGTTGTATGAGCATAACTAGTTAAAGAAAGTGGTAATCTGTTTATTAATGGTTTAGGGTTAAAACTTCACGAAAAATTGTGAACTTTCACTCAGTGTGTAAAACCATTGTTTACTGTTGAAACTCACCTGAACAAAGTGAGAAATTTAGAACGATGGGTCGGATCAGCCTATCAGCTAGCTGGCCGATTAATTCTGCACAAACGGTTTTTCGAAAAGTTGCCTTTACAAGAATTGGCTAAAAGTGTGAAGTGCACTAAATCTGCAGTGTTCAAGATTGTTAAGAAGTTTGTAGAAAAGTGTTTTCTTGAAGATTTAACGAATTCTCAATGCGAAAACGGAACTGGCAGCGGTATGCCTTTTTAAATCGCACAAACCATGTGCCGTTCGTGAAATTTCCAAAAATGTGGAGTTTAACGTCGGAACTGTGCAGAATATCGTAAAGCGTAACAATATCAGAACCTACAAGAAGCAGAAAGCACCCATAAAGACGGATTCACAAAAGGCTTGTTTGAAAATAAGGTCACGGAACAGGCATGACGTTCTCCACCAAAAGCCGATTGATGGACGGCGAGCCGTATCTACCGAAAGCAAACGGGTCCTCCATTGGTTTGATCTGGCGCCTGATCACTGCGCTTCTGCTACGTTGTAGATGCTCAAGAAGGAAAAAGTCGATTATGTCGAAAAATGGCAAAATCCCCAAACTGCCCTGAACTGCGCCCCATCGAAAGATACTAGGCAATAATTGAGCGGCATCTTAAAAAAATATGGAATACTAGCTTTGGTCTGCAGCATAACGAAAAGTTACGGAGAATATTGTGCAAAATCTCAAAGTGTCGCCTCATTGTGGCTATTTGTAGTAAATAGTGAGCTTTATACTAGAAAACTATGTAATACTTCATATGAACACCTAAACTATGTAGTGATAGCTCATAGTTATGGCTTGTAAGCAATAGTTTTACGCTATGGTATAGAGCCATGCCCGTTGTTGTGTGTACACTCTAGCGATAGTTTCTGTGTTATATTAGTAGGCTATGAACTGTTCCTTCCGGACGGTTTTATTAGTTTTTTGACAGATCTTTTGAATATTTTTTCTAGGTTGTGTTCTCGCGGTATTCTTAAAGCAAAAATGGACAAGAAAAAGAAATTTTGATTGATTCAGATGTGGGAGCAACATTCAATGTTGTGAGATCCAACTAATCCCTATCGCCTGAAGAAGTGTATACTTAAAAGTGAGTGTATTATTCTGCTTTGCCATTCGTCATTCGAAGAAAATCTAGTCCAGGAGATTTGGATACCAGGAAAATATCAGCACGATTTTCATTCGATCGGAACTACGAATCACAAAGCAAGGGCCAAAGACTCATTACATACGAATTCGTATGAAATGGTTATTGTTCCATTGGTCGAGAAAAATATGCCTCTTATACACTCTCAATTGACGTCACTTATCAAGCGTGACGTCATTTATCAGGATCCAGAGATTCATGGTTCGAATCCCGATAGCAACTTTTTTTTTCTGTGAGTTAAATTTTCATACGATCGTCCTATGAACTTCTTTCCTTTAGAGAATCGTATGAAATTTGCAATAACATCTTCTGCCAAATTTTCATACAATATTCATATGAATTCCTCTCGATTTGTTCGCTCATTGTAGCTAAGTACTAAATATTTTCAAGAGGACCACCTCCGATGTTCGACCTTTGAATTTGATCCCTGACATCATCGTACAATCACCCGTTTTGAAATTTGAAAAACTGAGTGGATCAAAGCCAAAGCCAGCAGTGTGCAATTTTAAGCGTATAAAGTCATCATATGATGAGATGGCGCTTCTCTTGAACTGCGTCGAAATCATGTCCAAACCAACGGAACTTAAAAAACCAAAACATCGGGACACGATTCTGGATAAATTGACCAACTCGTTTCTGGAGACGTTAGTTTAATGATCACTGACGCTTTTTGCTGCGGCATATATACTAACGTGCTTTCTGTCTAAAACTGTCATAAAACTGTAAAATTGTCATTTTTCTTTAAAATCACGTGAAATTGACAGCCCCTCCTCTTCTAAATAATATACGAATTTTAAATAAACCTGTCATTTGGATTTAATTTAATTTTGGCTGCTATAAGAACCGGTACATACGAATAATTTGAAACCTCAAAACAATGAATTCAACTGGTTTCACCGAACTTCTCTGAAAAGCTTCCCTGAACTTTTAAGAAGAACTTCCAAGAATTTCTCTGGAAAACTTCTCCGAAGATCTCTAAAGAACTTTCCTCTTGTTCTCTGCAGAACTTCCCCAAAATTCCCTGAATTTCAATGAAGTTCCTCTCAAGAACTTCCCTGAAATTCCTTAAAGAACATTCCCGAATATCTCTGAAGAATTATCTGAAGTCCTCTGAAGAACTTCCCCAAAGTTCTCTATCAAACTTCATCGAAGTTCTCCGAAGAACATCTCCGAAGTTCTCCGCAAAACTTTCTCTGAACTTCTATTAAGAACTTCCCTGAATTTCTGTTAAGAATTTCCCAGAAATTCCTCTGAGGCACTTCTCTGTAGTTCCTCTGAAGAACTTCCCTAAAGTTCCCTGAAGAGTTTTCCCGAACCTCTCTAAAGAATAATCTGAAGTTCTCTGAAGAACTTCACTGAAGTTACCTGTAGAACTTCAATGAAGTTTTCTGTAGAACTTCACCTAAGTTTTCTGAAAAACTTCACCGAAGTTCTCTGAAGAACTTTCGTCAAATTCCTCTGACGACATTCACTGTAATTCCACTCAACTCTGTAGAGCTATAAATGAGAAGAAAAATTAGTATTTTCCATTTAATTCCAACTACTTTTGCTTATCTTGACAAATACGCGTATTTCATCTACAATGTGTGTCGAGTTATTAGTACACGACACTGAAGAAGTCTGCACATTGTAGATAAAATTCGCGTATCTGTCAAGATAAGTAAAGGTAGTTGGAATTAAATAGAAAATACTCATTTTTCTTCTCATTTCTAGTTACAGGTATTCCACTTAACAGCTCAAACTCTCTAGGATTCTGTAGAGCTTTCCCAAAGTTTTCTAAAGAACTTCCATTGACTTATCTGAAGAACTACCCTAAACTTCTCTGACGACTTTGATAAGATGTAGATATCAATAACGGCTTAGTCATAGTGAACTATAGACTATAGACTGATTCTGTGGACTTACCATTTTTAAGGTTGATCCGGAACATCCAGGAGACCACCCGGATTGGAAATTTAGTTAAATGCTAGAAATACATTGTAGAGCAACATGTCTCAATTTATCAATTGACCACTAACACCATTGTTCTGGATTATCCCGAAGATGTCTTGATGGTTGGTAAGTTGTCAGATTGCAAATATAAATGTGTAAGTTCCAAGACTTTGTTCAGAAATTGACCGTTTTCAAGGTTGTTCTGGATTAACCGCGAGTCCACAAGATAGCTGTGAGGGGCTTTTGTTCATTTCAGAAATACAAATGTGTTGATGCTTTTACAAGTACTGTAGACAACTGAACTTCTAGAACTAACCCATCAGATGATTCTGAGTGGTATTTCTCAGATAACAAGAGCAAACCTTATGAAAACAATCATAAATTAATTGACCACTATTACGGTTAATCTGTTTTTGAAAAATAATATTGCAGAAATCTTCGTATATTTTCATAAATTGATCACTTATATCCCACTTTATACCCCGGTGGGTAAGTATAAGTGAACACCGAATACTTCATCATTTCTCAATCAGGGTAAAATCAGCCATATCTACGATTACAGAGCCGTGTGGTAAATGAAACCAATTTCAATCGATTGCTTAGCAAATTTTACAAAGAACTAGTCTTAATTTGTTGATCTTGAGTAACTCCGACCAAAGAAATTTATAATAAACACAAAACTATTAGGAGAATCAGGGTAAAATTAGCCATATCTACGTTTAAAGAGCTGTGTGTAAATGAAACTAATTTCAATCGATTCCTCAGAAAATTTTACAAGGAACTAGCATTTTTTTATTGATCTTGAGTCACACTGAGCAAAGGAAATTGTGAAAAACATGAAAATATTTGGGGCATCAGAGTAAAACCAGCCATATCTTCATTCACAAAGCCGTGCGGTTAACAAAACCTACTTCAATCGATTTTCCTGGAAATTTTACATAAGACTAGCATCTGGATTTTGTCGATCTGGAGTCACACCGAGCAAAGAAATTTCTGAACAAAAAGGAAATATTAGGGTAAAATGAGTTCATTTGCTCCCTAAGAAGTTCCGTGAGGCCAATGAGACTATGTCCGTTCGATTTCTTAGAAATTTTCCTTCAAGTAAAGGTAAAATTTACAGAATTCCACTCCGAGCTGAAATATAGAATTCTTTCGCGTTTCGGGCACTTTTTTTCCCACAGTGCACTGCACTTTGGTCCAGATCACGAGTTTACGAGGAAACATGCTCCTAGCGCCTAAACTTGAAACTTTACAGCAAAGTGATGTTCTACAACATGGTTTGTATTACTAAGACCCATTTTTTAATGTTGATTAAAACTAGGGTGGTCCCCATTTTCACGGAAACACAAAAACTAACTTCTTTATTTGCAGAAATAGAAGTTTACATTCTTGGGCAAAGTTGTAGCGCAAAAAGTTTCATGGAATTTTCATATATAAATTTTCTTGTAGCTTAAAAATTGACCGATTCAGAGCAATTTTTCCTCATCAACTTAGGGTGTACCATAAAAAAATGTTTTTTTTGCCCTAACTTTTTTATTTCAATTCCCACCGTAAAGTTGTGTTGCGACGAGTTTTAGAACTTTTGAAGACGCGTACTTTAATATACAAACTTTGCTGCTAGCTTCAACCAATCAATAGTTTTTGAAGTTTTTCTAAAAAAAATACGCCCTTTACAAATGTTGATTTCTATGATTGGGGCAAACAAAAAAAATAATTAATGACGTCATTTGAAAGTGCAATTTATATTGTTTAACATATGTGAAAACTAGAGATATGTTATTTCTGTATCTTGAGAAAATTACATTTGAATCTGGGATGGTTTTAGAAGATACTTTTCCCTCGTCAACTTAGGGTGTACCATTAAAAAAAGTTTTTCTGTCCTTACTTTTTTATTTCAATTTCCATCGTAAAGTTGTGTTGCGACGAGTTTTAGAACTTTTAAAGGTGCGTATTTTTGATATATTGATTTTGCCGGTAGCTTTAACCAATCAATAGTTATTGAAGTTTTTCTTCTAAAACCATCCCAGATTCAAATTTAGTTTTCTCAAGATACAGAAATAACATATCTATAGTTTTCACATATGTTAAACAATATAATTTGCTCTTTTAAATGATGTCTTTAATTATGTTTTTGTTTGCCCCAATCATAGAAATCAATATTTGAAAAGGGCGTTTTTTTTTAGAAAAACTTCAATAACTATTGATTGGATGAAGCTAGCGGCAAAGTTTGTATATTAAAGCACGCGTCTTCAAAAGTTCTAAAGCTCGTTGCATTACAACTTTACGGTTAAAATTGAAATAAAAAAGTTAGTTTTTGTATTTCCGTGAAAATGGGGACCACCCTAATTTTAACCAACATTAAAAAATGGGTCAAGAACATTACTTTGCTGTAAAGGTTCAAGTTTAGGCGCTGGGAGCATGTTTCCTCGTAAATTCGTGATCTGGACCATAGTGCACTAGTCAGAGCATTAAATCATAAAACTTATCATAACCGAAACCTTATGTAATTAGGATTGATTTCC